>JAVDBV010048278.1:0-23990 GCA_032619315.1 Piper longum | reverse complement strand
TCATATATAAACCACGGCAAGAAGGGCCGGACCCTACTAACTTGATTCAGGTAACAATCGAACCGACAGTAAAAACCCTCGGGCCGATAGCCCGGGTTTTGTAGTTTGGCTCGATCTCGCTCGTACCAACTCGATATTGACCCAAATAGGGCAAAACTGAAATCGGGTAAAACCCTAACCCGAAAATGGGGTTTTACATTTCTTCAAAAACTCTCACAAGGGCACTAACGGGAGCCGTCACCCTCGAGCGGCAGCGTCCCCTGTCCATCTCTTTCACTTTCCTTGGCCATCTCATATATTGCGTCTTGCATCAAATCTCATTCTCGTTCATCTCAACCATCTACGTCCTCCATATTACTTTTGGCCTAGAGCCAAAGGCCGAGTACTCTCAGGCAATCGCCTTTAGTACCCTTTGAACCACAAGTCCGGATATGTGCTGGACTAAACAGTACCCGTAAACCTCCACGTTCTCCGGGTGTGAGGAACTAAAACGCGGAGTTAGTAGGATCCCTCGGGATGAAGTAGGTCCTCCCCAACATCAACCCGGAGGCGAACACATGCCCTGTCTGAAGACATGGCCGCCTCCCTCTTACCACCTCTCACTGAAAACACAAAAACTATATATATATATATATATATATATATATATATATATATGCTTAGGTAGGGAATTTAATATAATAGGCCCGAAGGCAACTTGCAGTGGATCTTGTTTTCGAAAATATACTCGAGGGATCTCATCCTCGAGGGTTAATAATCCGGAAATGCGATCGGCTAAATGGCCCGAGTTAAGTAAGATCTGATAAAGCGCTACTTAACCCATCCTGTAAGTCGTAAATCAAACTTGTAATAGAAGAGAGCGTAAAATAGAGACGAGTCTTAAACGGACCTGGTAGAAGCTCCAAGCGTGACATCGTGCCTAGGTGGCGAGCTCGTACTTCGTACCTACACATCAAAACCAAATACTAACACCCGCTAACTACATGATGCATCACACTAGCTAATTATCACACACAATGCAATCATTATCAATTAAAAATCAAATAATCATAATTGTAAAAGTAATCCTAACTTATCTCATTCATACCAATTTTATTATGCTTTTCTAATTTACATCGTGGTCACTTATCATGCTCAGCTAAATTTACTTCGCTAGATCACTTAATCTTCATTCACAATTTCTCAAACTCTGTCACTTATCATCTCATTCGTAATTAGAGCTTAATCACATCAACATCAATTAATTAATCCTATCATGTTGTGCTAACACTCATTAATTATAATCAATCAAATTAGGAAAAGAGGTAATTATACCTCACGTCGTCGGCAATCGGCGACGACTAGGGCTTCATCTTGCGTGCATTTCAAACCTCGAATTCGGCGCTCCACGGCGTCCGAAGCTCGATTGGGTTCGACTGGAGGAACTCCGTGGAAGATCTGGTGAATTCCAGCGAATCCCAAAAATTCCGTTTTCCCGCGGTTTCCGACAGTTTTCCGGCGGCTTCCCGGCCATTTTCCGGCGACTATTACGGTGGGGCAATCAGGGGTAAGGGTCGGCTTCGTCTCGACGAGCCCGAGCCAATGGTGGTGACGACATGGCCGACCGCGACGGCGATGGCCGTCGGCGGCGGCACCAACGCTGGCCGGCGCGGTGGGTCGTTCCAATCAGGCCCACGGGCGGCCTCGCCGTTGGCTCTGGGTAGGGGGGAAACGTCGGTGAGGTGGTGAGGGTGGTCGTCGATGTCACGGTGGCGGCGGCAAGGCCCAAACGGCGGTGAATCGGCTCTGAGAACGGTCGCGGTGTCGCACCCGATTCCGGCGTCGCGGCGGCCCGATCGTAGCCGGTGGTGGTCGAGGTAGCACAGCGACACCACGGCGGGACTCGGCAGCAATGAGCGGCGGCCGGGCGGCACTGGGCGGCGTTGACAGCGGCGGTGGATAGCAGCGAGGGTTTGGGTGAGGGAGGGTGTCGGGGAAGAGGTATTATACCTCAGTGGCAATCTCGTAAATAAGTATTGACTCGGCTCCGACTCGAGTCAAAATAATAACTAACTCGTAATAAATCCTGAAAAAAATCTAAGAAAATAGGGAAAATATCCCATAAAATAAATTAAAACCACAACATCCAAATGACATGCTCTATAACTAATAACCCACCCAATTACCCTATAACGCGTCCTAATGCGTTATTCGGCCTAAAACTATTTCTACGATTACAAAATAAAGAAATCTAAAATCACCAACTCTATGCTCTCATACGTTCTGATAACTCATTTTCTGCTCATTCATGACGTTATCATCACATCCTCACTACACATGACCCTCACAGCTCATACATGTGACCGGCATCAGCTCAGTACACGGATTCTGAAACATACTCAACTCGGTCCGACGGCTGAACCAATCGGATAACGACTATAAAACCGTGACTCGAATCACGGGTTTTACATATAGAGCTTCACCTTGCTCGCATGCAGCAACTCACTCTTACAATCCCCGAACTACTTCTTGAAACCATTGGCTAACTTCAAGAAATTCCACACTATGATCATGAACATGTCCTGCATATCCATACCCTGCAGAACCACACGCACCTCACCAACTCACCCAACAGACTCCTCCACTCGTCCTTTAGGTATCCACCGTGATACCTGGGCCAGGGCCTTGGCCTTCGCTACCAAGTCGTCATAGTCATCAGCCAACTGCATGGAAGACAACACTCCCGGATTACTACATACCATCCCTACAAGTTGAGTAGAGTTCCTCCCCTCACTGGCCTCGACCGCCTGCAACGCCGCTAGCTGCACCTTGTGTTTATCTCGCGAAGATCTCCTTTGGATTCTCAAAAAGAGCGTCCAAGACTTGATAAACTCGTCCCCTAATGTTTATCCAATTCTCCAAAGTTAGTTGCACAATATCACAATCTTCACCAAGATCCGATCTTCCAAACTCCAGCAAAACTCCTTGGCCACACCACTGGGCTCAAGCTCCACACTTGGCTCAACCAACTCCAGCACTCAACCACCAATGTCAACCCCTTGGCGCCTCCAACAATTTTCGGCCCAAGTCCTTGTAGAAATCCTAGTACTGCTAGAATTTCATAGCGCTCCAAATATCGGAATCAATTAGCGCTCGAAATGACCGTACCAAATGCCGGCACGCTTGGTACGCTGTTTGTTACCGCGGGCGCTCCAAATATCGGTCGAGTCCAGCAACATGATCGGTACACCAAATACCACACCATGCGCCGAAACATGCTGTCTCCAGGCACTTTGCTCACCAACAATTTCGGTCATCTCGATAGCACCATGCACCAAGGATTGGCAACCTACAAATAAACATGGGTTATCCTTGATATATTGTTTCCACCACTCGGATAGCCACTGCTACCCCTCATAGACGGTGGGAATACTAGGAACACCTAAATCCTAGCTCCCAACGACGCCCTAAATCAAGGCTGTAACACCTAGCATGGTTGGAGCAAAGGCGCATGCCCGAGTTGAGAGGCCTTAGTGTGCACAAGTACAAAGGGAAGAGCAAATAGGCTTTTATTTTGTGTATATGTCTTGCATCCTTAAATCAGAGTAGGGGCAAGGCACTGTTCATCGTGTCAATTTGAGTTTTGCTTAGTTGAAATTTAGTTTGTTTGATTAAGGGCTTGAACAGAACTATTAGTACTTGAGTAACTTCAAGTTCAAGTCAAATTTGAGCAAGTTTAATTTGCAATTATCAATGATTTTCTATTGAATGATTCATGTTAAAATTAATTTTTATAATCAAAATATTTTAAATTATTATAATTACATGTAAAAGATAATTTAATCATGTATATTTTATTTAAAATTATTATATCATAAATTTTTATAATTTAATTAAATTTGCAGTCTGAAGTTTATGATGCAGGTGATCAAAAATGTTATATTTTATGTAAAATAAAATATCGAACTTAAATTCAAGTTGAACAAGCATAAGCATGGTACTAGCTCATTTAATATTGAGTGAAATAAGAATCAATCGAGTATCATGCCAAATTGAGCTTAATCGTAATTCCAGCAACCACACGACCGCAGATCTTGTTTCTTCCTGCCTTCCCCGTTTCTTTTTCAGACATCCTAATTCTGTTTTCTTTCTCCTCTTGGCTTGTGAAAAGATCTTGAAGACCACAGATATTGAAAATCCAGCTGCCTGGGCATTAACATCATACAAAGAAAATAAACAAAAAAAAATGTGAGCTCACTTTTATCCATTTAAGCGGAAACCGAGGACTATAAATACAAAGCGGTTTTTTCTTCAAACTTAAAATAAAAATAATTCAACAAAAGTTATGCACAAAGTTTTTTTTTTTCAATTGTTGTTTTCTATGGTACTAAAAGAAGATAGGCAAAGCTAAGTCCAAATAATAATCCTGAGTTTGAGGTCAAATTGGAGGGGAGTTTAAGCATTTAATCTAACTTTTGTACATAAATAAAACAACAATAAAATCATATTCAACCATCTTAAATATTCAATGGCATAATTGCAAGGCACGTGTACTTGAAGTTTTCTACCACCTGCCCTACACCTAATTATTCAAATAATCAATCCACCTCACCCAAGGTCACACCTAAAAACAAAGCGTATTGAAACCTTCCTATTTTCAACCTATATTAAATCCCATCGAGTAGTGCCTCCCATTCTTTTTCTTTACAAAGCACAAAACTGCCAAAAGCCCACATGTATTTGATGCTTTAAAAGAAAATTAGAAAATTCCCACAAGCCCTAAAGCCCTCTATTATCACCCACTTAAATTAATGCCAGTCGTCCATGCTGCTAACATGATTCCTCCCAGCATTTTAAAGCGAAAGCGTCAAGTTTGAATTGCCCACATTTACACTGGGACAACTATCAATTTTTAGCTGCTAACATGTATGATTGTTGGTACAACACTATTATTCGATTCTCTACCGTACTCGTCTGTCTGCAGGTGGTTGCACATGGTTTGTACTTATTGGTGACCAATAAGTACCAATGCCTCGCTATGAAGACCTGGTGAAATAAGAAGTAATAGCTTTCAGCTTATCATTGAGAAAATTCTTAAGAGGTAACATGTATTCAGGATAGAAACCTTACTCTTTCTCCGCCCGTGGTGGTATCGCATAGGATGATACTGCTGGGGTCAGAAGTTGAAATTGCTCACCAAGAAGATGAATGTGAGCTCATACAGAGAAGACTTCCCAATTGCATGCAACTATGACGGTTTCGTGAAATAAGCAGTAATAGCCTTAAGCTTACCATTTAGGTAATTCCGCTCCACCTGTATAACAAAGAAAAGCAGATGAAGCTTGAGATACTATTCTTAATTGAGGCTTCTATAAATAAACTTCATAATAGAAAAAATAAGCCAATCGGTCGGTTCTTATTTGTGGTTTCATCATCGTAAAACAAACAAAGATAATATCAAGGATAACATGACAGCTGCTAAGATTGCAAAGATCTGCAACCAGAGTCACATGAAAAAACAGGCAGGAAAAAAGCATATCTACATGTACCTCGAGTGTCCATGTAGGATTGACATGTAGAGAAATCTCTGCCAGTTGGTTCAAATCTACATTTCGGGGGAGGAACATGACAACTCTAGGTGCAATTTCCATAGCTACCTTAAATAGTACATATCTGAAAGCCAAAAGCACAAATTGCATTGATAAGATGCACCACTAAGATATGCTGCTTCAACTACAGATAAAATCAACTAACCCATTATGAGGTTTAAGCATGGTACGCAGATCATATATATCAACTTTAGAATACTCAGGCCCTCCCCATGGAGGTGATAAATAAACCACATCTCCCTGTATTAACAAGAGAGGTATGAGCAAGTTTTGCAGAAATATAAAGGCCTCTAGTGTCGACCACATTCATTCAAGTAGCTATTTGAAATAAGAGAACTGCGGAATATGGTGACCAGATTATGTTATTCAGATTACTAGAGAATTTTTTGCTAACATGGATGACAGTATCAATCTTTAAATATCAGTTTTGTTATGAGAAAGAAAAGGAAGTGAGAAAACTTTCAGTCACAAAGAAAATGTGAGAAAAGACAAAGTCATTTTCCAAGAGGCAGAAAATTCCTCAACAATTTTTTACAGAAAATGTGAGAAATATGTATAAAACAACAATCCACTTATGGCATTTATATTTCCTTCAAACCAAACTGGTGAGAAAATCGTTGGAGAAGTGATTTCTTTGCCTTATCCTTTCTTTTTCATTTGTACATGAACTTTCTTTCTTTTTCCAACTAACTAAACAGGCCCTAAGGGAAATGTCACCACCCTTCTTCCAAATCCTGTGTCCCTATGATACATCTCACTCTCTCCATTCTTCTATTTTTCAACTTTCACACTTTTATTTCAGCTGAAGGCCTCTAAAGTTTTTCAATCAATCAGCTAGAGGTAATACATCAAACGCGAAATCAGATGCTCAATTTCAGAAGCTTAATTATTAATTGATATAATCCGCATCCCAGGTATTGGTTTGAAAGTCACTGCAATAGATAATTATTTCCTAGATTCATATTAGGATGATTCCAAGATTGCCTAAGCTAATCATAATAGCATATCAAATTTTATGGAAATTCCTCAAAAACTAAAGCTGCTATATATTCTAGGTGGGCACCGGCCAAATGCCATCTACAGTATGTAATTATCTACAAAATACCTTAAATGAATACCACCCCCAAAAGTGTAACCAACAAATTCATATGCCGGGTTATATCTCGAACCCTAAACAATAAAAACCCCTACATAAAAAGAAAATCTACACCAAATCTATTTCTTCACAAAATGAAAGGACATTTTCGTCAAAAAGTGAATGAAATTTAAAACTATGCAGTCTTGATACCTTTAACTTGGGTGCCAGGAAGAAGAAATCCCCCTTAACAAAATCAATGTTTCCATCAACACCATATATTTTCGCGTTGTGTCTTGCATGTTCAACTTTCTGTTGGTCAATGTCAATAGCAACTACATGATCACACCTGTGGTTCAAGATGTATAAATCTTGAGTAGTTTGGCCATATACTACCATATGGATACCACAATCAAATGAACATAAGATGATTGAAACCCAAAGAACATAAATTCGAGGAGCTTACAAAGAAGTGACAATAAAAAAAAGGGGGGAAAAAGGTCAAAAGATTTCCTAAATCTCTCCCTGCTTTGCTAATTTTAGGTGATACTACACTTGAAATTAGCTTACAAGGAAGCACACAAGCGGATCACCATTAAGAAGACTACTGCTGGAGATCCGACTTTTAGTATCTGAATATTGTTAAAAAAGAACTTAAGAGGCTAGAACGGAAATATTTCATACCTCATGGCAAACTGGATAGCATTTCCACCAACTCCTGCAAAACAATCAATTATGGTGCCACCACTACATTTTAAAGCGTGATGTTCTGCAATAAGCTCAGGAGTGACAGAAAACCATCCTTCTTCATCCATTTTTATGCCTTCATCAAACTTCGAAAATAGAAGGTATCTTTGGCACCAATATTTATATGTAATTGCAGAAATTTCTTCCTCAAATAATTCAGATGAAGATTCTAATGAAAAGACAAATCACAACGACCAATATTAGGTCACAAGTAAAACATAATTTATATTTATTATTCAAATCATCTGAAAAAAGTTTGAGGAAAGCAATAGCATGTTAGATTAAGCATAAGTCATTTACCTTTTACGACATCAAAAACATTCTTCTGTAGTCTCCTTCTGCTCTTTTTCTTTCTATGTCTCACAAAATATGAATTTAGAGAATCGTCCATAGGCTCCCTACTACTACAAGCTTCTTTGCAATATATTTCTTCATGAGGAGGGCTACCATAGATTTCAATTAGATCGTAAACGTTAAAAGAATAATACAATTATACAAGCATTAAATGATAAAAAAAAAATGCTTACTTCATTGGAATCAGATCATGAGGCTGATCACCTAGAGTTGTGGTTGTTTCAGCAATCAAGCTGTTGCTCATCCTATCCAAATTCTCAGATACATTTTGTTGACCTACATTCAATATCAGGGAGTCGAGATGAAGACTGCTTTTACATGCTTCTTCTGATTCTAGCGGATTGATAGTATGGTCCAAGCTGCAGAAGAAATCAAGACTGCATCTGTGAAGGAAGGCTGCAGAAATAAAGTAAAATTAGGTATTTGAAATCAAGAGAAGTACCATCTTGAACTACACACCTCTTTTGATTTCCCTGGATATCAAAAAAAGGATACACAGAAGACTCTTTATGTAAATCTTCCAAATTCAAACCAGCATTCTCTTCCATAGCAGCATACTGCATCAAACCAGGTGGTGGGTGCCATGTGGAAATATTTGTTGTAGAGTTGAAAAAATAGTTTCTCCCATAATATTCATCCCAAAATACACTCCATTCATCAAAATCATTGTAGCCATTAACATAAAGTCCAGCTTCACAACTCTCATCAATGCAACAAGAAGATCGAGTATGTGAACAGTCCAATGAAATTGAGATGCATGAATTCTGAACGTCATTGTCAAGGATGGCCATACCATCATACGCTTTTTCATTACAAACAGCTCCTTCCTGCATTTTGTTTCCTGAGGTTTTACCGTCTAAAAAATCAGCACTTATATCATCTTTAAAGTATTCATTGTCTGCAAGGCAGCCCACAAGTTGACCCTGAGAACCTTTTCTTCTTACTTTCGCTTTGACGTTTCTTTTCTGTAAAGAGTCGTTGAAAGAAAAAAATAAAACACAACACATCAAATAAGTTGACAGAAACATCACCAGCATATGATTACCAATTACATTATATACACATGCCACATAACATCATATCATGAAGAGGGCGGTAGACAAGATATATACGAAAGGAACAGATGTAAACATGCCTCCTGATTTGTGCTGAAAGCAATGGGCAGACCTAACGCACTCATCTGTTTAGTTAACTCCATTTCCTCTGAAGAAAGGAGAACACCTGGCAGGTAAAAAAAAAAAGAGATTGCAACCATAAAAGACAGAATAAAGGCCACACATAAAAAGCTTATAACTATATCTGCTTAAGGTGAGATAATGAGAAGCCTAATACAGTATGCCAGTAGAAATACTACACATATTGGAACTGAACATTTTATTACTTTAATGTAAGTACTTAAATTATCATTTAAGCCTTCAATGATAAGAATTGCCAGCCCTATGTTGGTGTTCCCTCCCATAAGAAGACATACAGCCACATGTGAAGTCGTTGCATGCATGCTCCTTGCATAAAGATCAATCACCAATATGTATGCATATTATAGAAAAGAAAGGCAAAGTCACTACCAGTGTGGGAACCAACATCTGCTCCCACTTCTGTAAAACGCTGTGAAAGCTGCAATACAAACGAATGTAAAGATCACATAAACAACTTGTTAAGATGACAGTAGCTCTTAAAACCTATCTTTGACTGTAAATGCTCCTATTATTGACTAACAGAACAATGGTAATTGTATTTTAGGTTCTCAAACATTACCTTATTTGGATTTAGCTTCTGCAACCAAAAGAGATAGAATAGATGCAAGAATAACCCAGAGAAACACAGCTTTAACAATTTTCATTACCTTCTACATCCAAGTAGATCTTGGGTCAGTAAGATGGAACTCACACCACTTAGTGCCACCAGCAACTTAGCATGAAGATGATGAATATAAGATAAAAAACCCATGTCCTCACAGTGTCATATTTCACGCCAGATGCCCTTCAGTAACGAGTGTGTAAAATAACTGAATTAGGAAACCTGGGGTAGTTGGAGTTGGTCAGGTGAGCTCTTGATTAGGTTAGGCGAGCTCTTGATTATCAAACTGAGTTAATCTAGAAGTACGCACCACAAATTTTGTTTCAATGTTACTAACTTTTGGAATTTATAGATTTCAAGATTTCTTTCCTCCATCAGAAATCTAAATAATTAAAAACCTTGTACCTGGCTTGGCTTCAAAATAAGAAAAATCTGTTGATATGGCAAATTTAAACCCATTATGTCTATCCGAGTTTCTTTCAGTTGCAATAAGGTAATTGACACAATGTTTAACGCCAATATAAAAATATATATATATTATAGTTGAAGTCTGTTTGCGTCAATCTATATTAAATTCATTGGTATTTGACACGTCTCAGATATAGTTCTTTTTTAGAGAAATTTCCCAACTTGACTCATGTCAATTTCCTTTCCTATCAGAGTTACAAAACTTACCAACATTCTCTTTTTATGTAAAAAATAAGCAATGGGAACCTAAACATGCTTCACACTGCAACAAGATCAAAATCCATGATCAAGAAACAAATGCACAAATTTAAACAAAAAATTGACTTACACGTCTTTCATCAGTCGGACCGTCATGCACGGCAATAGGAGAGGGGTTCCTCTGCAAGCTACCCTCAGAGTTTTCCCTAAAAAGGCGTACATATTAATTTCCATCCATGCTCTTAAAATTTCAAAGCAAAAAGAAACTGAAAAAAGGCAAAACTGCCCTCAGTAAAACAAAAATTAAGCTGAATTTCAACGTACATAGCTCAAAACATCTGTTATCAATAACTAACTTGTGGGATTACAAGGTGATTCGAACAATTTTACTATATTGAACATAAACAAATAATTTAGTGTCAGTCAATCAACACATTTGACAGTCACAAAAGGTTAAACTATCTACTATGATCATGATACATAGAGGACCTGAAAATTTCAAAATTAACACACTTAAATAACAGAAGTGGTTAAACTATCTGCCATGATAATGAATATATAAAAAACCTGAAATTTTCTAAATTAAAACATTTGATGAACACAAGTGTAACAAACTATCTATCATCATCACGGATAAATAAAAATCTGAAATTTTCAAGATTAACACATTTGATTATTAAAAGTGGTTAAACCATCTACTACCATGATCATGGACATACAACAGACCTGAAGTTTTCAAAATTTCAAGAAAAACAACGATGGTTAAACTACTAAGCTCTTCCCAATGATGCCAAAAACAAGAAAAACACAACCAAAACACTCAACTTCCACGGAAAGAAACACAAAATCAACAAAAAAAGAAGAAGAAGAAATGACGAAATCTTACAAAAGAAAGACCTCCGAGACTACGAAACGAGAACCAAGGGCTCTGATGGCGGGGGCTCCTTCCTGGGAGACCTGGGCTGCACCTGGTTCGCCTTCCATAGCCGTCGCCGGAAACAACAATAGATGCTCAAAAAGTGATGAGGTTGAAGGCAGGATTTGACCGTGGAGGTGGTGGAGGGAGGCGACGGCGGAGCAGGCGACGCGATACCCTTAACCCCCCGTGTTCCTACTACTTCTCTTCTCGGCTATGACATAAACATTAAATGCCTTATCCACCCTTCGTTGTACTTACTGCCTTTACATCCGACAAACAGTTTTAACGTCTTGTGCTATTTTAATCTATTATAATTAAGTTTTTTTTATATAAAATTTTGGTATTTCAATCGATATTTTATAAATTATTTATGATAAATTTTTTTTTATTTAATAGGATATTTTATTTATTAATTTAAAAAAATTAGTCTATTGATAAAATTTTAATATGTTAATCGGTATTTCATAAAATATTGATGATAAAACATATTTTTATTATTTAGTAGAATATTTTGTTTATTATTTTATACCACAAAAAATCTAGTACGGTCTCCTGTATGATATTTGAAAATATAACTTTAAATCTATAGGAGATGTATATTTGGTTCAACTATTATCTATGTTAACTTGGGTTGAGCTTTTTTGACAAGGAAATGCTGATAGGATGTGTGGTTACAATTTTTTTTCTTTGATTTTTCAATAAATTTTGATAACAAAAAAATTTCTTAAGAATTTTTTTCTACAAAAAGGTATTACAATAATCAATATTTTAAAAAAAAGAAGATTAACCACCCTTAAAACCCTTGTTTATCGCTAGACGATTTTAATTTTGGTTCGATCTTAACCCTTATCAAGTTGTTTGTCTGACCTTTTTATATTGTGCTTATGTATGATATGGTATGTACAAGCAACTACCTTAGTCCTCTCTAATACTGTACGGTGCCTAGTTAGACACTATACAATCTCGGCTCTTATTTTTAATTTTTTAAGTCGATTTTATATTAATTTAGGATAATGTTTCTTATTAATCTAGATTGTTTGTCATATGTTTGGAACCCATTTCGGACCATCCTAGGGACCTATAGCATGGTTTTTAAGGTCATTCGACTAGTTCTAGTTGAAGGTGAAAAATCTAAGTTTAAGGGTTTTGGGTCAACTCATGTCTCATTAGGTATGACACTCGTACCCCTTTAGGTGTGGCGTCTTACTTATGATATCACCAAGTTATGCTTTTGTGGTTGGAGTTTTCCTTTTTTTAAAAAAAAACCTTTCTCCTTCCCTTTTTTTTTATTCATTTCCCTCCAACCCTCCTCCTTCTCCTTGGTCACTCATCTTCCTTCCTTAGCCTCTTCTAGCTCCCTTAAAGATCTCCAAGCCTAGCCAAATCCTAGGGTTCTAGGTCTTGGGGTGGGAAGCCCCAAGAGACCTCCCTATAATTCATTGGAGGTAAGCCATCCTCCCCTCCTTTGGAGGTTACATGTGTTTGTGCTAGATCCACTTACGTTGTTACATGTTTTGCATTTTTGTATGATTTTTCCCTTGTAGCTGGTTGAGTTAGAAGTAAATATGTGCTTGTTTCATAAGTTTTTTTTTGTGTAGATTAATTGTTACATTTTTTAAATGTTCAAAAAATACTTAAGCTATTTATGGAAAAAATTTACCTTAATGAAAAAAACCCATTTCTGAGTCCACTTAAGTCCAAATATTTGGAGGTTGGACCTCAAATCTTACTAGATACAAGCCCACTATGTTTTTTAGAACTACGCATTTACCCAAGCTCATTTGAAGTCTCCAAGCCCATAAATGACACTTAGTAAATTAGTATGCAGCTTAGGAACGTTGTCCCCAACATGATTTCAATGGCCTTGTTTACCATGTTGGCCCATAGACTAAAACTTGGTAATTTCTACACCAACTTCTTAGAGTGTCACAACCCACGGGTCCAAATTTGAGCCCATTTGGCTACCGTTTGACCTATCCAAAAAATTATCCAGTTAACTCTAATTGACAAAACCCTAAGTATGAGATATTTTATTAAGGGTACTTGCAATACCAAACCCAAATTAAAGTTACCTAATTAAGTTTAACACTTCATTATGTAAAATAATTAAGATAACTAAGTTTTTTCTTAATTTTACATGTGTGGAAGTGTTACCTTATTTTTCATGTCAATGTAATCTGACCATGATTTGGGTTTTATCTTTTTGTCAGGGTACATGAGTGAGCCCACCAAGTTAGGGCAAGGAGATCGACTCATCTAGGTCTGTGAGACTCTTCTACTTCATTATTGTTTGATTCCATGAGTGAGGTATTTACTAAATTTTAGATCCTCTGCTTTATATGCATGAAAATTACATTGCATATATAGAAGGTTGATACATTTTATCTTTTTTTGACATGAATATGACACACTTTATTAGATGTTTAAAAATTCACAAGTTTAAATATATTTTGAAATTAATTTTTATTATAATTCCTTTGATTGTTAAGATGAAAGGTGAAAAAAACATCTATAAATATTTTAAATATTTATCTTTATATTTATCTATATGAATTTTGAACGGTGGAATCTATTAAATTTGTTTTAAATGAAAGTGGTAGCTTATATAAGCTATATAAGTTGTAGCTCAAGTATATAAGACTCCACTATTAATTATATAAATAATTTATTATTAACCTCTTCATAACACAAGAGTCTGAGCTGATCTTAATGCTTGAGGGTGAGAGAAAAGAAAATGAAGTCATTCTCAAAGGTCTTGATCTTTTTTACGAGCCTCTTCCGATTGTGCACCCTTTGAGCTTCTAATAATAGGACATTGATTTTACAAGAAAGATGATAGAAGTGAAAGAGTTGGGAAATTATCTTTTCTTATTGGAGGGCTCACTAGGGATGCATAAAATTCCAACACCACACCCCCCTCCTCCCGCAACTCTTTTTTTAAATCTCAAATTGCATAAATTTAGTTCATTTTATGTAAGGATCGGGTGAGTTGTATCTGTTGGGAGAATTACTCTTTATTGAGCATTTTGCTACAAGTGAAAATTTTCTATCAAATCTCTCAATAATTTTGTCATGATTTTTTATGTTTCAATTGTAAAAAGTGGCAAAGCTAATAAAATTATATTTGGCAGAGGGGAGAGGGATGAGTATTAGAAAAAAAATAAAAAGGGCTCGATCATTTTTTTTTTCTTATATTTTGTGAAGGTTTTTGGAAACAACCTCTAATATTTTATATTTTGACAATATTTTGCCAAACACTTTTTTAGCAATTATCATTACCATTTGACCAATAAATGGGCACAAAATAACCCAACCAAAGGCCCCATTAACTATTTTGTGTTTATCAAAATTTTGCTTCAAAATATTAATGTCTTTATATTTTATAATATCACATGGATAAATTGCAGACAAGTATGTAATGCATGACATGGCATAGAATGGTGCTAAAACCTTGTATTTACCTTCAACAACAAGGACATGAGAACTCAAAGTTTATGCTGATCGTGCTTAAACAAAAAGTTTATGTAGATTATGTAAAATCTAGTTTCAGGTTAGGGTTTTACCTGCTTGTTGTTTTGCCCAATTTAGGCTAATTTTGAGTCGCTTGAACTAGATCGAACCAAACTAATTTTCAGATCATGAGTATGGGTCTAGATGGCCGTATAAGCATGTTATGGTGGCTGAGTATTTCTAACATGCAGTTGATAGCTTAAGATAGGCTATAGTATGAGTTATCATTATATACACAAGGTATACACGAGGTATACAAATAATTTTTATAGGTTAGCCAGGGTTATAGGCCTAAATTTAGACCGTTTAGCATTTAGTATCCGTTTGGAATTTTCAGAGTATCTCATTTGCATGCATCATTGGGATTTTGGATCACCGTATTGTGCCCCTATGGGCCCACTTGATTGAGTCGTAGGTTTTCACTCGATTGAGTTGAAGATTTAAAGCCAATTTAGCCTTATTGTCTCGATTCCTGCCTATAGAGTCACTTTTAGGACTAGAGTCAGTTTTGACTTTGGACAGTATCGATCCGAGCTTTCCGTCCATATACATATTGCACATACCCATAGGTGGGGACCATTAGGCCACGAGTTGTCGAACATTCCGATCGTGCCACATGGAAAAATCTAAGCCATCCACATCAGCCTAGCTTTGCCATATTATTTTCCAGAGATTTCCCACTATTTTCATAGTTTACACCCCTAAGCCATCCACATCAGCCACTTCCGCCTGCCACCGTGAGTCTCTGGCTCTCCCCTCGCCCCCGGACTGGCACCCCCAAGTCCGCATCGTGATAGGCTTTCCATTTGAACCAGCCTCGCGATAGGTTTTTCGGCCAGCCAGCGGCCGGGCTCTACTGATTCACCAACCCAAGCCTTGTTCACCCATTCGTGTCCACTTGCTTGCATGTGTCCGTGTCTATGTCTGGTAGTCCAGACCCCCCCAACCAACTTAGCCCACCAATTTATCTAACCCAGACTGAGTTAACCCGGCCGACCCCGTTAAGTTGAGTGAGTTAACCCGGTTTAGCTTATTTTTTACCGTTTATGGTAATTCGAGAGCCCTTACATTAGTTAAGATGCATATTCACATTATTTAGTATATTTTGATGTTATGATTGATTTTATTTATTTATTCATTATTATTTATTCTTTTTATTTATAAGTTTGCGTATATCATGAGTGCTTATATGATGATGATGATTATTATTATTATTGATATATTTACTTATTATTATAAATCTTACTCAAATTTTGTTAAATTGTATTTATTTACTTATCTATTTGTTCCTTTCATGTATGTCATTATTTATTTATATTTAATTGTGCATTTTGAATTGGATAACTAAGATGACTATGATATTATTATTATTATTATTCATGATTAATTAAAATTAACTATTTATTTATTTATTTATTAAATGATTATGTATTTATATATTTAATTATTTATATATTACTAATACGACTATGTGAAGACACGAAAATAAAAAATAATATATATATATATATATATAATAAACAAATATTTAACGCTGTAGGATCGGACATTGGAAAATTAATATTTCCATTTAAATTAATTACCCGCTACCTAGTTTATTATTATTTACCCGGTTAAGTGAAATGTATCATTTACCCGTTTAAACCGGTTAAGTAAACTGTGTCATTTACCCATTTACCCGACTAAGTGAAATATGGGCGAAGGGTGTTTTAACGTACCCTAGCCGTCATTTCATTATATAAGGAGAAAGGAGGGGAGGGGGCGTCATTCACATTATTTTCCTTCTGACAGACGCCTGCTTCCTCCTTGCTGGGGTATTTTCTTCTCTTTTTCTTCTTAGTTTTCATGCATACATATGTTAAAATTGATAATAAGTTGATAATCATGAAAACTAAAATCTTAAATCAACAAGAAAGAAAAGAATTAAACTAGCAAAAACTGGAAGTTCGACCATGAATGCAAATTGTTGTCGTGCAGCAATTCATGGTCATTTGTTGATCAATTACAGCAGCAACGTCATGGCAATTGTGTCACAAAATCATGTCAGTGAACATGTTGATGTGGGAGAGAATAACCCTACTCGCTGCAATGTCCAAAAGAGGCCGATCGTTCTTGGTTGATGACGGCATGAAGTAGTGAATCTCTGAATTGGGCGGAGTTGCAAGAAGTGATGAAGGAGGGTAGCACGTCCTGCTGGTTTGCAGAAGCGGGGTGACGTTCCTTTTCTTTTTGGGTTGGGTTGTAGTGCACGAAGGAGGGGAGTATTGGGGCGATGCTGGTGGCCACGTTGGAGTCACCATGGGAGCAAGTCAGGGCCGCCATAGCAGCAGGTCGGGGTCGCCATGGCTGCTGGTCGGGGTCGCCATGGCTGCTGGTCGGTCGCCATATAGGGTGCAACCCGGTTCTCCTTTGGTAGCTGTGATAAAGCTTGGATCTTTGGGGTTCCAATTGGATTGATGGGGAAGATAGGAATTGTGATCTGATTTTGGATTGAATGAGAAGACGACGGTGCTGGTTTTGGTACCAAGATGAAGGTGTGGAGAAGAGAAGAACGTCAGGGAAGAAGAAGATGGCAAACTTGTAAATATGGGTTGACTCGATACGGTTTGAGTTAAAAAAATAATATCAACTCGTAATAAACATTTAAAAATAATTAATCTAATGGGGTACGAGTTAAGTGGCTAAAATAATAAAATATTATACAAAATTGCCATAAATAATAAAATATGGTCATGATAAACGGTCAATAATTAATTGACTTATTACAAGCGATTAAATTAAATTAGAGGGTTATAAATGATAACTAAAATAAGATGTCACCTTTACCATATTAAATTAATATTTGGTAAATAAAATAATTATTTTAATAACAAATTGGTAAGGTAGAAAAATGGGTTAATAAAATATAACCGCCTAGATATCATGAAATAGCATAATTAAATAAGGAAGGGTTGAACCTTATTGAATTAAATAAATTACAAATAATTGTATTAGTGATATCTTTAAATTAGGATGATACAAATAATAATAATTAATTTCGGTTCATAAATAAATTATTTAATGTGGCATATTATATATTGTCGAAATTTAATAGATATAATAATCATTTAGTTGCATGCATTTTCTACGCGAATAAAATTATAGTTTTATGTTCTCGTTCAGATTAGAATCGTGGTCACAATTGTAGGATTATGTACAAGTTGACTAGGTCCGTATAATTATTTAAAATATTGTATTTCCCCTTGTGGACAGCCTGGTCGGCCTGAGCTTAGATTCGACCACCATGCACTGAGTGCAACTGGGGTCAAGGAATTGACTTAGTCCGACACGGGTTGCGCCCTTCATAATCTACTAATGGACATATCAGAATGGACCGACAACTCATAATACAATAAGTTGGATATGGAGGATTCGACTCGCCAACCAATTACAGACATGGTGGATTGGACTCACCATCCGATAACAGACATAGTGGATTGGACTCGCCAGTCGGTAATGGACATAATGGACTGACCCATCAGCCAATAAATTGGACATGGCGGTTGGACTTGCCAGCCATTTACAGACATGGTGGATCAGCAACCGATAATAGACATGGCGGATTGGACTCGCCAGCCAGTAATGGACATGATGGACAAACCCATCAGCCAATAGATGGACATGGTGGACTGACCCATCAACCAACTAATGGACATGGTGGACTGAACCATCAGCCAATAAATGAACATGTTGGAATGGTCCCAACAACCAATAATATAGATAATGATAAGGAGTTTATGGACTTGTTTTATTTAATTATACAGCTTAATGTTTTAATCACTAACGCGGAATTGCCTTCGTAGGTTAGCAGCTTGAACTAAAGACTAAGAGACGACTGGGTGGTTCTTATACCAACTCAGGTTGCGAATGGATAATAAGCGGACTTCCTTTTTTTTACTCTCTTGTGTTATAAATGTGGCTATGGGAAACGGTTCAAGACTGTGGGATAACTATTTCATACATTGTTATATGAAACATAAGATCTTTTGATAAGTTAGAAATGCTAGACTTATTTGCTTTAATATTATTTATGTAACATTTTAAGTAACACCCGGTCTGGTTAGGGCTGGTCGTGACAGGTTTGGTTTATTAAATTTTGAGTAACACCTAGCCAGTGAGGCCCAAAATATTGTGAAAAATAGCAGGTCGTTATAGACTATATGCGATATTTACTCATGTTTAGCCATATTTTGATATAGTATATGTTATTATTATTTTATGATTAGAGTATTGATTATTTTCATATATTTATTATTTATATATTTATCATGAATGTATGTATTTATGTATTTATTATTTTTTATTAGTTATTTCTTTTATTACGTCTCGATTTGCGTGTTGTATGTTTAGTTGTAGGTTAATTTAACCGACTTCTTTATTAGCATGTATTGATGATGTGAGCATATATTACAAGCATGTATCATATAGAAATGTCACTATTTTAATTAGCAGTGGGCTCGATGTAGGTTTCGAAGTCCAAACTCTCCGTAAAGGAGATGTCATGCTTGGAGTTTGAACCACTGATCCGTTAGAACTCTTTTTACTTTTTATCGCTATACTTTATTGCTGATTTGACTTTTAGATCGTAGGGCATATTAAGTGGTTGTTTTATTGGACCCCATTTAGCATGATGTATTTTACTTTTGTGATTAATAACCCTTGATGATGAGACCTCTCAAGTATGATTTCGAAAACAAGATCTACCACGAGTAGCCTTTGGACCTATTATATAAATCTCTTCTCAGGCCTATAAATAATTTTCTTAAGTTTTTCCATGAGATGTGAGATAGGGGAAAACCGACTACTGTATCTTGAGATGGGGTGCGTTTTAGTCAAAGTGGGCTCTTGATTTCGTGAGCGTCCGTTCCATTTTTAAGGGATCTTAACAACTCCATCTTTCAGACTTAAACCCGAAGAATTGTAGAGGTTAACATGTACTACAATACATTGCATATCTAAACATGATTTCAAAAGGTATTGAAGGCGCATGCCTGAGAGTACTTGGCCTCTATACTCAGGGCTAGGAATGATATGAAGGATGTAGTGGGCTAAAAGAAAAGAAAGGGATGTTCTCGTGCAAGGGATAATTTGTTGAAGCATGAAATGAGATAGAAAGGGGACGCCATCACGCAAGGTCAATGACTCATAATTAATGCCCTTATGAGAGATTTTGTGAAGGAGTATATAAATGTTTTCACTTAAGAGGAGGGTTGGCTCTCTTGTGCCAATTTGACTATTAGTTTTTTCTAAACCAATAACACTCGTTATTAACGTTTTTCATATTATATATGTAGGTTTCATGATTCTGAGTTGGGTTTGGTGGGAGGATAGATAAATACGACATACACTTAAGCTCAATGAAGTTATTTTCTTCTACACTTTTACTTTTATTTGATGTATTTTTTAGGCATATTTAGCAATGTCTTCCATTCTCTTGATGCCAAGTGGGTTACTTCGATCTATATTATTGATCGAATCCTATAGACTAGTGGCTTTACACATGACTCGACACGATCACGATATTTTTTATCCGATTTATAGGTGAACCGAAATTGGGGTGTCACAACTTTGGTATCAAAGTCATGTCTTGGTCGATTGAGATGGAAAACTTTAGTTTTGAGCCAAGTGTGTGAAACTGTCCTTATCCAAGCCGATAGGTATTTCCTTTGGCATTTCGTTTGGATTTCAGAGTATGTGCTTAGTCAGACCTGAGTAGTGGATGTTTTAGTGCTAACAATTGGAGAAGTTAGGAGATGGATATGATCATTAGAATGTCTTGATAAGCTCAAAGATATGTCTTTCCTTTTACAATGCTAGAGATTTGGACAACCTAAGAGGGGGTCTACATGTTCAGTTATTTGTGGTTGAGTTGGATGGTGACCAAGAATACTTAGAACTTTTGAGACCATGTTAGATCATTTGTCCGTCCTTTTTCATGTCACCACATGAGTTCGTTCTTGAGACATGGTGTATATCGTAAGACAAAATTATAAGAGATAACACAAGTAGGGAGCTTGGAGTATGGACATACTCACATAGTTACATGACACATGAGCAAAGACCATTGAGTACCTTAAAGAGATCAATTACGAATAGACCAGGGTCTACCTTAGAGAACCTAGACCTTCAGGTAGATGCCAGTAGATCCACTTAAGCACTTAGAGCACAGATGAAAGTTTGGGGCATATGACTTGGATGGACCACTTCCAGGAGATAATAGTGGATGAGGATGAGTAGCGAAGTGGATCTACAGTCCCATCGACACTTCACTGCCTCACCCTCTTGCACTAATGTATGTCTGTCAAAACAATATTGTTGTTTACCCTTGACCAGGTAAAGACATGAACACACTGAGAATGAGCGAAATTACCTTTGACCACAGATTAGATGGTTGACTGGATTTCACTCAATTAGTCACGGTCAAATTAGTGATTGCTATTGAGAACCAGTTAGCGTTTATAGGAGCAGCCATCCTAGATTATAGGAGATAAGTGTAAGCTCAGCATTTGTTCAATATCGTACTTGTAGCCACTATGATCCAGACCCATTTGGATCAGACACACATAGTTGGATAACTTGAACAGAGTTGATATTAGCTACCTTTGATGAGACAGACACATGGAAGAAGACATGTCAAAGATAGTAATGGGTTCATGAAGTACATGATCAGGATCAGACTTCAGCACCCGAGTTGCACAACTATTGTCCGAGTTGCACAACCATCGTTCAAGTAGCACAACCACCATCTGTGACGTACAACCACCGTCTGAGTTGCCCAACAACCAATCATGATGCACTACCACCTTCCGTGATGCACAACCACCATCTATGATGCACTATTGCCGTCAAAGTGAGCAGTTATTGTGAAAGTAAAGGCCAAATAGTTACCTCACTCTACTGGAGGACAACTACTTGAGGATGGCCTTAACCTTGCACAGGCAACGCATGTCACAATAGTTAGAGCATAGTTGGATTAGAGATTGAGGACAAGTTATAACTATGGTATCATTAGCTAGGTTCACTGAGATTGTTTTGAAGAGATGACACAATGATTGACTTCACCATCCATCTTGCATACTATTGCCTTGACCTGACATCCTTAGGTCAAATGTGTATTGCAAGATAGTCTTAGTGACAGTCTTATAGGGATCATCAGACAGTATTATTGAAGGTCTTATAGGGATGCATATGGATAGAGTCAGAGAACTGGGCAGTATGACCTCCAGATGTGATGGTCACAGTGGTTAGATTGTTCAGTAAGCATGACAACAAATGTATGACTTATAGCCAGGGTATACAAATCATGTAGATGGTCAGACATGCAGTGTGACCTCAGCCAATGAGAGGTATTCGACTCGCATTGGCTTAGATGGTGGGTTTAATGAGGGAGTGTCCTGCAAGGAGAGATTGATTTCCTTGTGCTTCGCCAGCACAATTAGGTCCTTACCTTGAGACATAAGATTAAACCTTTACCCGAAGTATAGGACGTAACTTCGTGGTACTATTTAGGACTTACAATGCAGGTAGCCTATGAGATCCCTCAACTTTGTCTCACATCTAATACCTACTAGGATAAGATCTTGTTTATAAGTGGGAATTGACTATAGATCTTTAACTTCAGTTAACCATTTTAAAATAAATAACTTAGGCCCATTACGTTGCACTTTACAAATGGTATCAGAGAAACCTAGTTCTGTGTTAGATGGTGGGTTGGACTACGAATGTTGGCTAGGCTCTTACTCATGGGCCATGGAAGGCCGTAGGTCACGAGTCATGGAAGGTCGTGGGTTGGGGCTAGCAACGAGCCAAGTATAGGAATTTTGGGAACAAAATTTCCTAAGGTGGGTAGATTGTGAGATCCCTCAACTTAGTCCCACATCTAATACCTACTAGGAGAAGATCATGTTTATAAGTGAGAATGAACTATAGATCTTTAACTTGGTTAACCATTTTAAAAAATGACTTAAGCCCATTACGTTGCACTTTGGGCCGGGTCGTTACAAATGGTATCAGAACAACCTGGTTCCGTATTAGATGATGGGTTGGACTAGGGACGTTGGGTAAGGTTGTCAATCACGGGCCAGAGAAGGATGTGTATTGGGCTAACAACAGGCCAAGTGTATCAATTTTGAGGACGAAATTTCCTAAGTTTGTAAGATCCCTCAACTTTGTCCCACATCTAATACCTACTGAAATAAGATCTTATTTATAAGTGGGAATAGACTATAGATCTTTAACTTCGGTTAACCATTTTAAAATAAATGACTTAGGCCCATTATGTTGCACTTTACAAATAGTATTAGAGCAACCTAGTTCCGTGTTAGATGGCGGGCTAGAGTAGGGACTTCAGTCAGACTAGACCATACTAACCAGATAAAGGGACACCAGTGTATGCTCATCTTAACTGACAACTTTCCTTGAGAGCCTACCACAATAGTAATAGTCATGCGAGTCAAGATTATTGCTACAAATTGGTTAGGACGGCAGGTCATACACCACTGAAGAGCGGATGAGGCACATCTCAAACCTCACTATGAGTCCCCGTAGACTCGAGGAGAGATAGTGGTTCATTAGGTCATTTGAACCTCATCCATTTAGAAGTACATGACTAGTACGGTATCGAGAAATACATGCCTACTATTAGTTGATTGAACTAGAGTCACTTAGGAGCCGTCTCTTATTGTAAAGACACGGAAAAATAAATAAATAAATAAATAAATTAATAATAACGTTCGACGCAGTGGGATTGAACGTGGGAAATTTTTTTTTCATTTAAATAATTATCATTAGCTAGTTAAATATGATTTACCCGTTTAACCAGTTAAGTGAACCAACTATTTACCTATTTAACCGGTTAAGTAAACCATACCGTGTAACCATTTAAATGGTTAAGTGAATTATAACGATTACCCAATTACCCGGTTAAAAGTATTACGGTGAAAGGGTGCTTCCACGTACCCTAGCCGTCAATTGTTTCATTATAAAAGAGGGTAAAAGGGGAGGGCGTCACCCTCATTCCTTCTTTCAGATAGGCACCGACTTCCTCTTTGCTCGGGTAATTTTCTTCTTCATCTTCTTAATTTTCATTCATTCGTTTGGAATTGGTAATCAAGATGAAAACCATGGAATTTAAAATCTCAAATCAACAAGAAAGATAAGAGAATTAACTATAAAAGAACTAGAAGCCGACCATGACTGGAAATTCATGAGCGCTTGCTGTCCAAGTGTTGCAACAACGTTCTTGATCAGGTTGGGGGAATTAAAGAGATTGGATTTCCATGGAAATTGCATGCCA
>JAVDBV010048277.1:0-22984 GCA_032619315.1 Piper longum | reverse complement strand
ACACACACACACACACTAATAAGTTTAATTGTAACTAGTTATATTTATTTATATGCAATATAATAACAATGTTATGGTTTCAATCCATACTCACTTCATTTTTTAAGTGAAATACTTTTGAATTTGTAATCGAACTCAGGAACACTCGAAAGCAAAGCGAGGAAAACACGAACCGAGCCTAAATACCATAAATTTTAGACGAGCTGCTCGGACCATAATAAATCAAAAGCTCGTTGAGCTCATGAACGAGCTCGAACAGGCTTGTGAAAATTCATTTTGAATTTAAAAATGACCCAGCTTGGTTCAGCTCGACTCATTTACACCCCTAGCGGGTATACCCCTCGTTAGATAATAATGAGTGGAAATGTTTAAAAACCACCGGGGAAGTGGGACAAAGGAGCTAATTTCGATGATCAATTGACTACCATTGGGCTAGTTTGCAAACTAAAAAATAAATATATAAACGTTTTATTTTTTGTTCTATGATCAATATATATATATATATATATATATATATATATATATATATATATATATATTACTATCTTAGTAGGGTCAGATAATATTTGTCTCAAACTTTAATCTGGATTATTTGATTATAAGAACGACCTAATTTTAATAAAAAAATAAAAAATTAAAATCAAAACACCCTCATGAGCTAGCTCACTCAATTAGTAGCCCTATACAAGACGTCATGGTCGGAAGGCTCTCAACCTTGTGTCCTTATTAGCTAGTCGGTGTTAGACAGTGTTAACTGTACTAGTTATATTTGAACAAAAGTGGTTCGATTAATTACTTATACTTCGAGGAATGGGCTGGCAAATCTACGCCTTCCTCTTGTCCTCTTTTCTCCCTTGTCTAGCAGTTCCTTGGCGCCATTTATATAATTTTTTGTTAATTAATAATTTCCAACCGACCGATCGACCACAAAAGGTTATTTGCCTCATAATTCATAACTCATGCTAATATTTATGTAGTCAAAAGTTGATGGATTTCTAACTTTTGTTGGTTGGTTAGTTTCAATACTCAGTTATCTAGTTTTTTTCCCCCACATTAAAACTGGGCAGTGATCCCTACGAACCAATTAAATCACAGGAATAGTAAGAATCGCCATAAGAGAAATTGGTGTTTTTACTGGATTGGCGTATCATCTCAAGGATGTTCCGGATTGTAATGGATGCTTCCAGCTGTGCTGCCGACCCTGTTCGAAATGGGAAGTGGCAAAAATAGGGGACAATAAAACTGCAGAAATTTGGATGGCGCAATTAAAAAATGGACAAGGTCATGAACGTCTGTACATGGGTAGACGTATGACTGTTATTAACCAACCAACCAATTAAAGAAGGCAGACAAAGTTTGGAGGTTCAATATTTTAGTACAATTAGAGATTTTGACGTCTCAACCGACCTCTTCTTCTTTGCTTCAAATTTTTGGTTTCTGATCTCCTCTTCCCATCGGTGATCTCTCGATCTTCTCTTCAATCCTTTTTTTCTTTCTGAATATCCTTGTTTTTGGTCACTCGTCCTGGCCCTCATTGATGTGAATCCATGCATGGATGAATATCTCTCGATGATAGACGATAGACAATATTTCATAGGCCGTTAAGGTGAGTACGTACGTTTCGAAATTGTAGTTCTCGTTTAATTGTAGCTTGTTTGATATTGCAGTTATTTTGATTAACTAGATGGCGGATTGCTTTGTTTGAAAATATTGGCATGGACTCTTTTTCTTATAGAGAATTTCATCATTTATGTATGCGACGTTGTCCCGTGTGAAATTGGAAAGATAGTATAGGTTCCAAACTAAGAACGTATACCCACAGAGCGAGCTTCCAGTTTTGATATTTGCGACAATAAAATGAGAACTAATTTTGTTAAAAAGAAAAATGAGAACTAATCGGATACATCGATCGGTGAGCAACTCATGAATACATGGAGAGGGTATATAAAAACAACGGGAAGAGATAGTTCTAATTGACTAAATGAAGAAAATAGCCTAGACTCGGTCACGTTCTTCCCTTAAATATCTCAAATTTGATAGCGTGGGTTAAGGTTGGTGGACTTGGAATCATTCCTTATACAAGGGATGTCTAAATGAGCCCACAATCCTATCACATTTTAGGAAAGAAAATAATATCACATAAGCTAAGTTTGTACAAAGAGTCACATTTATTTATAATTTATAAAGAGATGTAACTATTCTTTACAAATAGAGATGACTAAATATGATTGTGTGAATCATCCATACAAAAAGGTGGCTTTCAAATCAAGCCAATAAAATAACTTATATATTTTATTCGAAGAGTTATACTCATTTACAAAGCAAATTTAATTCTTTTTCTAAAATGGATATGATTGTACTCTTGATGTAACTCTTAGAAGTCTTCCTTACTAATTGGCATTTGGCTAAGGTTAATGACTCCTCTTAGTGTTAAAATTAAATAACTTAAATAATTGTTTTCTTTTCTCTCAATTTTTTGAGATTGCCTTCTCTTTCTCCTAATCCTTTTGTTACTCGTATTTTTTGTTTTTAATATTAAAATAATTGTAATGCCAATTATACTTCATATTTCATTTCATTATTCTTATATTCCTATATACAATACATTATAAATGAGTAAAAGTATTATAACATCTACAAGTACTTTGTATCTTTTTGTTTTATTCTTTTTTACTTTATAAACAATGAATAATGCATTTTTTATTTAAAAATAAATTCTAGAATTTTATATATGTGCCTTCACCTTATTTTTGAAATAACGAATTTCTAGTTTTTTTTGTTTAACATTAACTATGTTTCAATTTAATTTGACTTGTTTTTTTTCTATGATTGGACAAAAGGTTCTATAGTTTCATCTCCTACAAAAATCTAGCCTCTATTAGATTTTTCTAGATAAAAAATGATATGATATTCATTAATACATATCTTGTGTGTTAGATGAGCCCGTGAATAATGAGAGTTGAATTTACAAGGATCAATATTTACGTATAATTTGTGTGGTATGAGTTTTATTTACCAATTTTAAAAGCTGAAAATATATTTTTCAATCAAATTAATAAACTATATTTGTGATATATTTATGCAATGAGATTGGATAGCCTACCCCTAGGGGGCGGGAAAATTTCCAGCTCTCAAATTAATATGGACTGTCCAGATTAAATTAATTTAAAAAAATAATAAAACCCAACCCACTTTTGACACGTCGATTAGATTAGGCCGACTCTAGCAAAATATGGCCAGAGGTCGACCTAAACTAATTGACGCGGCCAATAGATCTGGCCGCAGTCGATCAATTTCAACGGAGGGCACCTGGACTTGGATATGGTCGGGAGCCCACGGCTGAATCTAACTGAAGAAGGCTAGATTTGGGTGCTGCCGATTAGGTTTGGCCAGCTTCTAGTTAGATTTTGCCTAAGGTAGCCTTGTTCAACCTCCGGTGTTAGATCTGGCCAAAGACGGCCTTATTCGGCCGTTAACAATGTCAGGGAAGAGGGGGGAAGGGTTTGTTTATTTTTTTTAAATATATTTAATTTAGACCATCCGCGTAATCGAATAACCCAAATTAATTTGGGACAATTAACCTTTTCTCTTATAATATTCTAAAATTGATTTTTTAACTTAGCCCGCGCATATCATTATTTAACTAGTAATAGTAAATTTAGGCTTGTGATGTAAATAATGGACTTAATTAAACATCAATTTGGCTTGAATGGACTTAAGTAAAAAATACTACAGATATAAGGCCCTTAATAAAACATGTGACCAACAAGCCCATGTACGAAATAAATATGGCAAAGAGACAAACATACAAAAAAAAAGAGCGTGTTCCGGATAAAAGCATCCCTTCATGCACAAGCACCAACACACAACCATGGATGAAAAGATGCAACAAAAAGGTTAAGCTCCAGTAAATTCAGCGGTTCAAATTGGAGGAGAAAATTAAATATGTAATTTTGGTACTTTTCACTTTATTCACGTCTTTTTTACTGAAATATGCAACTCAAACATAAACAAAATAAATATTCAAAATGTATTATAGATTTGCATTTGACTCAAAATGTGCTCAAAGTTGTCGGTTGTTTTCTCAATTAGATGTGAGTGCATTCCTTCGTAAGTGGTGACTACAACCCCTTCGTCTGCTGTGAGTCGCTGAACCTGCTTCTTCACATCGCATCCTTGATATGTACATCGGTAATAGCTTCTGCAATTGTACAAGAACAATATTCCTTAGACACACATCAAAACTATAGGAACAAAATTCAATATTCTTTAGACACACATCGGTAATAGCTTCTTCCCCCCCCTCCTACCCCCCACTTCCCCAAAGCAATCTTATTCACTAAACAAATGTATACACTGACAACGGTGGATCTTGCTAGATGAGGATATATATGTACTTGCCTTCGCCACAATTTTCTACTGCAAACATATCAGCCAACACTTAAAGGGGGCTCATTTCAAATTAAGGGGATCATATAAATGCTTTCATTCCTAAACCACTGCACACCATTTGTAATTGTGTGCTCCATTTGATCCTCTTATTTAGTCTTTATAAAGATAGCTACACTCAAAACCCGTTTATAGTTTTTCATACCAAGTACCAACATCGTTGTTAATATCCCTAAAAGAAAAATTGTATATATAAACATCATAATTTATTTATTCCCATTCTGATCGCTGACGATCGTGTAAAAAAAAAATTCCGTGGAGTCCTGTTTTAATTAGACTTTCAGTTTATCATTTCTAGCCAAATAGTTGTGGTCTGCCTAAAAGAACATTAGACGCGAATTGCTTGTGACAAAGATATATAATAAAGTGTGGTTTTTTTTTTCTTTCCTTTTTTTAACAATGTTGTTCAATAAAAAAATGCAAGGAATTGGGTTTCTGAAATTAATCCTTTCTCTTTTTTTTTTAAGTTCATTATACTTTTTTTCTAATAAATAGGATAGTTCAGATCTTTATAATAATTTTGCTAAACATGCTAAGCTATTTTTGCAAGCTGTTGCTTTTTTGTAATTAGCATGGACCTTTTTATGTGGTCAAGGAGCTCAATAACAATTTTATAGCAGCTGCTATATGAAAACCTGTTAAGTTCTATTTTGATTCTTGAACATGTCACAGATGTGGCCGAGAAAATTCTGAAAGCTAAAATGGTTGCTCATAACATAAACGTCCAGACATATATATTGTTTTCCGAGGCGGCTCACCCATTTTAGAGTCCTTATTTCTACAAAAATCAATCAGTACTCCAAAATTATTAGTAAAAGGAATTAATTAGCATTGGTTGTCAAGTTCGCAAATGAGTTGCAGTACATATTGGGATCATCAGATAGAGCATGTTACCTTGGAAACTTATTGTTCTTGACAGCCTTTTGCCCGTATTTCCTCCAGCGATAACCATCATCAAGGATATCAACCTGACTCCTTGTCTGAAAAGCGAACCGAGGCCTTCTCACCTTCTTATGGCCTCCTCTTTGCTTGCCTCCATTTTTGTCTTCGCTCCCTTTTTCATGTGAACGAGGACTGCTGTTCTGATCTCCATACAACCCAAAATCATGACTGACTTCATCATTCGCCGGCTTGGGTACAGGAACATCACTGGTGCTAGAGGAAGGAACACTTGGAATTGGTGATGGGAAGAATAATAGGGGGGGGTTTTCCATTATGGACTGCACGATTGGAGAAGTATGTTGAATAACAAGAGCTGGAAGATATAAAAGTAGTGGCGGCTAGGTAGTGGAGATGGATCAGATTTTCGAAGACTAAGAGAGGTAGTAGCCAGATGAGTCGTGAAGAGCACGTAAATGGGTGGCATCAGATAGACACATGCACAGTTGATGTCCATGCACATTTAATTACACCTACATCTATTAAGCCTGCAGGTGCTTTGAATTTGATTTTGAATATGTTACACATGCCTAACTTTTTGAGGGTTTTTTGGATGTATATTTGATTAAGCTAGAATTACGACAATGAGTTCGCGCTCAAGCATGTTTAGTATAGTTTATCCGTCTCCGTTTTATCATGGTAGCTTGTTTAATTCAGATTGACTTCTTGGCTGGTCCTTTGGACTATGCAAAAGAAAAATGTGTGATTGAAAGAGATTGGAGGGGGAATATATCACTTTTCCGATCGGGAGATGGAGAGTTATTTAGGCCGCGAGAGTGGGCATCGTCGAGCCAATATTAATGTACACTTTGTGTGTAACGAGACAACGAATATACTCATGTATACACAGATTGATTTCATTTTTCATGTATACACAGATTGATTTTCATTTTTCATTCAACATTGTCTGAGGCACATGTCGACCTCCGAGGGAGGTTGGTCACTACTGATCAAACATAAGAGTTTCTGTTTCGCAAGGCATGTAATATTTTATCCTACTAGTGTAGAAAACCGAGCTAATCAAATTAAGCACACGACAGCATGCCCAACTCCAAATTAGAAATAGAAATAACAAATCAACGTAAGAGTCGTGGAATGGTATGGTCAGCGGGAGCGGAATAAAAGAGGAAAATGACCAAAGAATAACGTGCTTTCCATTATGAATATTCTGCTCTGTCACCGGAGTCTACGCAGGCATCCAACCATTAGACTAGAATAGAACACACGGTGGCAAAACTTTCCACACAACCTCAACTCTCAAGTGTATACCAATTACCACGTCGTTGAGGCGCCTTTGCAAAACAAGGTATCAAGCGTATACAAATATGAAAAAACTACTAGGTTATCTATACATTAATACTTATTGTCATAATTTTTAAAGCTTCAACAAATACAGAAAGATAAGCCAAAAATCAACTGGGCAGAGATCATTGGCCATATTAGCATCTCCTCCTCCTCCTCGAGTATATGCCTCTAATTGACATGATCCAAACACTGCACTTTTTGGTCTTATTTATACGACATGAATTTATATTTACACAGATCAGTCTGCCTAATAGCGGAAGGCGTTACGTACAACAATTACTGTGATGAACATGGTAGCTGCACTTTTTCGGCACCATTGTTTGCACGAATCTAATTTGGTGTACTCTGATCTGCCTTGTGTTCATGCCACTCTTTTCCAAAACCAAAAGAAAATTAAAAAAAAAAACTCGACAGAAAAAAAAGTTGGTTCTGTTCCAGGCAGATAAAACATGAGACACATTGCGTTTTGGCCGATTCAGATTACAAATTGTGTTGCACATTTTATCATGCGCATGCTCGGTTTGATCCATTTGGCACTGTTGTCCCGGGACCACTCCAACTGATTTCTTCTGACCAATAAATACCAAAATCTAGTATCTAGCCAACGCATTTTTTTAATTCCTGTGGGCACAGCCGATGGTTTTTGGCAAGAAAGAAAAGACCAACAAAAGCCATGCATGATGCAACTTTATGACCAATTTTGCCTAATACAGTTGTTAATAACGCTACAGCTTGAGCGCCGTGACTATGACATGTAATTAAAGATTTCTGAAATGAGCTAGTTTGAGGAAGACCGATGAAATGATCATCAAAGCTTTCATTGTAACTTTTATTGGATCGCCTGCAAGTGATTTGCCATATTGTTACTGGGTTATATCATATTTTGGGATACAAAAGTGTTTGGGTTATAAGATTATATTTCCTTTTTCTTTTTTCTTTTTGAAAAAAAACACATAAAGTAGATACAATCTGCGCGACTCAGGTTTTGAATTGAACCGAAGCATTATAACATTCAAATCACCACAAATCAATATTTACTGAATGCATGTAATAAATACAATAAACCTGGCAAGATTATTCAAAGGAAATCTTATTCAAACAGATGGCTTCTTGATATGATGCAGAAAATATCTAATCAACTGTCTCTCACAGCATGTAATCTCCACAAAATAATTTTCCATGCTCTATGATCCTTGCAATCTTTCCTTATTCATTTTATAGTAACAGTCTTCATACATTGACCGAGTTTATACTAAAATCTTATTTTGCACAAATTGCCTGGTTGAACAGTGTACCAGGAAGCAGACGAGCGGTCATTGTGTATCAAAGCTTACATGTCTCGTCACATGAAAGAACGCATGCGCGGCCTTACCAGAGACTGGCCCCCATCTATATATATGGTAGTGCCTGTCATGTAGCGAGAATCGTCATCCACCAGATAGAGAACAGTTGACACAAGATCACTCTTCACATCGAGCCATCTATGTAACGGCATCACATCTTTCGTTGCTTTCACGGCCTTTTCTGTTCCAATTGTTGCTGGATACTCATCTTTCAGATGAAGGCCTCGGGCTATGGCATTCACTCTTATCTTGAATTTTCCAACTTCCATGCCCCATGTCTGAAAATAAGTAACCTCTTATCATAAACGCGTACAATTTGACTTGAACAATTTTCTACGTAATCATAAATGTTACGGAATAAAGATTTTCAGCAGAAACTCAAAATAAAATACCACAAAATAATGAGTGCTTCTCTTAATAAAAACACTTTGATGAACAACAAATCATAAAGTTCAACGACAAACAGCTTTTTTGTGTCAAGGAAAGCACAAACCAAGAGTATTATTATAATTGATCCTAATTATCTAATCCCTACTAATTTGATTGGCGCCACAAGCCCAGTTCCTCGATCACACTCCAGTTTTTGAATCTCATATTTTTACCAGTATTGAGCCTATTTGACTCTTCATCTTCTTTTGATCCTAAAACAAAATAGCTGACATCATTGGTCCCTAAACGTGATGAAACTTGCTTAAACAATTGATTCCTTCTAAACTGTTCAACAGCGGAAATCTATCATGGCTTCAGACTCATACTACATTCGTTAACTTTTCACTTCATCTGATTTTTCATATCAATATATCTTCTGAAAAGAAACAGAATTAAAGAATGCAAACAGCAATAGCACAAATGGCTAAAAAAAAACAGATTTGCCCTTACGCTTTAAAAGATAAAAGAAAGTTCACAGGCCTAAAACAGCACTCCAGAAATTGTTTTCACATTATAACCTAAAAATTCAACCTAACAAAAACTAGCCAGATACAATAACAGTCTATTGTACAATCCAAGACATCACTAGGATTTTATGCAATAACTTGGTTTCAACAAATTCGCAATTTTCAATCATCAAAAATTGAATGCATGGACAGATCCATTTTTAAAACTAACACTTAAACCCTACATGTCATGACAAAATTTCTAAAAAATTCCAAAAATCACAAAAATTGCAAAAATCATTGACCTTACATACCTATAAAACACATAATAAATGAAAATTAGCAATCATTCCAGGTAAATCTTAACTGCATTTGGTGTTAATAGCATGGCTAATAAGAACAATCAGTCTATTTTGCACCTATAAAAATGCATTGGAAAGAAAGCATGAATGAGTTTTCCGGATCCTCACATCGTCTCCCTAATTTTGTCAAAGTTTGCAATCACAGCCAAGTACCCTTTATTAAAAATGGCAAAAAATGAGTGAACTTGTGATAAGAGTACCCACACATAAATATTAGAGGTTTCACATACCCTAACAAGCTGTTGCACTCCTGATAAACATGAACCATATGCTGCAGCTCCAGGATAAATTCCCCTCTCACCACCAACAATGGAGGTCAGGAGAATGACAGATCCACCAGTCTTAAGATCCCGCATTCTCTTACAAACTGCCTTTAGAAGGAACCATACTGCCATGAAATTCACTTTCACAATAGTTTTGAACTCTTCCTCATTAGTGTCCAATGGATGTTGCACCTTCCCTGTCCAAAAGCAATATCTAATCTTAATTGTTCAAATGCCTATTTGGCACAAAATCCATACAACAAGAAGCCCACATATATTGGAATGAAGAGGAAGATCAACTTTGACTTAAATACCTAAATTACAAATCCCTCAATTTTTCCCCCCATTAAATAAAAGGCATCCAAACAACAGAAACCCTCACGTAATCTCTGCTAGATAAAAGGTCAGGTCACGTATTTTCTAATGTCTTCAGAAAAACCTTTTATGATTTTTGGCATCAAGTTGGATACAAGTAAAATACTATTCATAAGAAAGAACATGATACCAAACGAATTAATTAACAACCTTTTCCTGATCCTAATTTATAGACAAACTAATATGGAGAACCAATGACATGAAGTGGTTACAACAAACTCTTTTTCAGAAGACTAAGAAATACAAAAGAGCTAGTGGATCTAAATTTCTATTATGGTGAACTATAAAAACAACATATATGTCTGCAGAGTATCAAATATTCACTGAGGGAGCTCTGCTTATCATCACAACTAAGTGAATGGGCTGAGTGAATGAGATACAGTGATTCTGACAAAAGAAAGGATTTGTTAAGATGTAGCATAGTGATGATAAATGTGCATTTGGTCTTCACCATGCAATTTGCCAAAAGGGAAATTTGGCTTAGAAAAAATGGCCACTACATTTTTGCATGAGATTCAAATGTAGCAGTAAGTAAACCTGTGATACAACAGGAATTATAATTAAGTTTTAGTGACAAAACATCTCAAGAAGAACCCTAATTGAAGGCTCTTTAGTGAATTTGTTATATCCAACAATATATTCAATAGCCTTAGTAATATAAAAGGTTTTGTAGAACAATCATTGGTAGGCTGAAATTTCTAAATTAGTTGTTCTTCTTCCGAAATTTAACAGCTCGTTGGCGGGGCTGTCCGAAAAAATAGTTCCTGTCTGAGGCATAAACTGTGATAGCCACGATGTTGTCTAGTTAGTTTCCATCCTAGTGTAGGAATGATGCGAGGAAGACGTCTAGGCAAAACCAGAGTTTAACACCAACTAAAGTGGAGGAGGGGAGGCCCGAATGATTGGAAAAGGGATGCACCGTTTCATTTAATTAGCACACCAGTTGATAACTATTTGCAATCCAAAGAAAAGGAAACCCAAGCCCACAATGTTAGGCTAATAATTGATCAAACAAAAAAAAATCATTAGAATCATAGGTGTGGCGTACCTACCTTCATAGGAGTAGCAATTAACGAAAGCATCGAGGGAGCCCAGAAGAGCACAGGCGTTATCTACGGCCAAATCAAAAACAGCTTCCTCATCGCGGCTCATATCCAACCCAACCACATGGATCGGAACGCCTTCCCCGACAGACTCGGCTATCTCCCTCGCCATACCATGGAGCCGGGCTTCATCCCCGACCAGCGCCAAACTGCAGCCATACTTGGCCAAATTCAAAGCGATGTACTTGGAAACGTCGTCTCCGTTCGAGGTCAATAGAACCCTCTTATTACTCGAACTGTCCATGGCCATTGGCGGGGTATGATGATATGATCAAGAGGAGCTCTGATCAGTCTCTGCAAAAAAAAAAAACCAACGATTTTTTTCTTTTTTTCTCAAAAAAAAGAAGAAGAAGAAGAGCGAGTGATAGGAATCGAACTACAAATTCGAAAAGTAAAATTAAAAACGCATACACAAAAAAATTATTTTGGTAAAAGAGAATGGAGAAACAGTGATCGAAGACCTGAAGCCGAGGGGGTCGTCGAAGGGGATGGCGGGAGAGGTCAATAATGCTAATAAGTGTGAAGCGTGAAGAAAGTCTTGGAATGTCGCACGTGCATGAGCACGATGAGGGTCGCTGGTGGGTCCCTTCCCCAACGTAAGTTTCGGTGTTAGTGTATAGGCGGGCCCGGCAATTGGCATGACAGCTGAAAAAAATGGGCTTATGAATAAAAAATGTTGTTATTATGGATGAAAAAATTTATCCACCTCCTTTTTTAAAAAAAATAAAATAAAAATGAACAAGTGGTTAATATTGGAGACAAACTCCAAAATTTTAAAAATATATTTCAATTACGAAGAAAATAAATTATAATAATTTTATCTTATATATTTTATTGTATTTTGACTAGTTAAGTCACCTATTTATCATCAAAAAAACAACTTTTAGTTTTTTTTAAATTAGAATAGATGAGACAAAATGTCTGTGTCATGCCAGTCTACAGTGGTTGGAAATGGATGCTAATTTTATACGAATGAGTTTTTTTTCAAGGGGGAGAGATTTATTATCTAACAAATATAAGAATTGGAGATCAATACAAATCATATTAATTAAACATATTCTTTACTCTACCAATTATTGTTACGGAAAATGTTTATATCGTCCTAAGGAATTTATCAAGGAAATTTGAAATTTTATCGGAAACTCATTTATAAAATGCCTCAACCAAATTCTGTCTGACCGATAACCCCGATGCTCTATAAATTAGGCCACAAATTATGACAGAACTACAACATTCATATCTTGTTATTCCTTTTATTCGGGAAGAGTTCGGAGATGACCGGGTTCGTAGTGGATTAATTGCTTATACTAATCAAGATTAACGTCACATTAAACTAATCTTGTAAAGTAAATACATATTTTGGCATTGGCAAAACAAGTACAGAACTGTGCATTATATTATTTGTCACATAGAATAAATTGTAGGAATGCCACATTTTTTGACCATACTGCCAAGTGAGAGATGCGGCCAACACTGTTATCTCTGCTTTTGATCCATCCTTCAGAGCTCCAGATCCTCTGGCATCAGGTACAAAGAGCAGGGAAAAAATTATGACCCTAATTATGCCATATTGAGTAACACTTACACTCTGCATCAGTTCTGATCCAATGCTCTCTGTTGCCTTTGGAGTAGCTGCCGCCTGAAACGGCTGGCTGCGTATTGGACTGGCAATGGCAACTCCGGTTGCACTCCTCCTTGGTTGCACTAGCATCTGGAGAAGCCATAGTTACTGCATGGTAACATTCTGGGCGAAGCTGTGCTTTGTCCCCTTCCTGCTCCTCGAGACATCTGATGGGAGAGCGCATTTTCATCTGTCTGTGACTTTTACTTGTGGCCGTTGGCTTAACGCTGGCAAGGCTCAAGGGGTGGACCTTCCTGTTGAACATATGAACAATCTGCATGCGGACAAGCCAAGATAAGTAAGGCGTACTAAAAAAAGTCATGAGCTCACTTCGACAAAAAAAAGGTCATGAGCTACAATGCAAAAAAATCCCATTTGCCCACATTTTGGTTGGTCCACATTCATGCAGACCCATCAAACTCCCTAAACAAGTGCTGTTGGTACCTCTCTGTGGTTAACTATATATATACGTCATTTACCATATGTAATTACTAAAAATAAACTCTACTCGTAGACTAATTTGTTTCAGTGAAAATATTAATGAATTAATGTTTCAGTGAAAAATTGTTAATTCCTAGCAGTATTATCAACTTCAATTTTGGCAGAATGACAGACCTTGTGGAGTTTTGTCTGGCCTGAAGCAGGACCTGCATCAGAAAAGTGCCCGGCGGTAATGCCGACGGATCTGGTCGTGGCCGATGGTGGAGTCCGACGGAGAGCCGGCGTCTTCTTCAACCATCGGCCACCGGCGCAATCTTGGTCTTTTCCTGCCTTGTCCTCGGCTGTTGTCTCTTCGCATTCACTCTGGAACAGCTCCCCTAAGGTCGTTCTCTTCCCCTTCTTACCCTCCTTTGGCGCCGGAGCAGTTATCGCCACCGAGGGGAACAATGGGACGGTCATGGGTGCTCTGCTTTTGCTTTCTCTTCCTTCGGCAGCAACCTGTTTTTGTTCTTTGATGGTGGCCATCCTCTGGTCTAACGATGGTGTGATGAATGGCAAACCACCTTAGTTGATGTCAGGGTGGGTTGGAGCCGAAAGGGTTGCGATGGCCAATACGGAAGCACCTGGTATAAAACTTGATGGCAGGGCTGCAGAGCAAAATACCAAAATATTACTTCGAACCTCAAATTGAAGGGTACATACATATATATTGAAGGTTAAGATGGTTTTGTTTCTTCCAATACAGTATTGGTAGTTGATGTTCATCTTGCTTTAGAGCTTGGTTGAAGTGAGTTGAAGAGCTAAGGTTGTTGGCAGTTTGTTCTTATGGTCGTAGATCTTGCTGGCGTTTCCCCCAGCAAATGGTCTTTTATCCCAGATTATGACCATCCAAAAATTTTAGGTGCAGTGTACAATGCAGGTGCATTGAAATTTCGATGTTCATCTTTATCCATTCCCCCGCTTCCATCTACCTTAAAATGTTTACATGAGTTGAAAATAACATTCGCAGTAAGCTAATGTATGGACTACAACGCACATTTGTATATCCAAAGCGTGAGTTTAAAATGTTACCAAGTTATCCAGCATTTCAGTATGCGGACGGAAGCCCAATCTACGTTACAATATATACGTGCGTTTCTAAATATCTAATGCTGGCCTCTGATTTGTCCGTTCTTGGGCCCCCTAAATGAAAAGAGAGATATTATTATTTATGGATGAATATAAACTGTGTAGCTAGGCTGTTTGAAACTTTATGAATAGCGACAGATTAGTGGGGGTAACTTGGGTCTACATGCCATAATTTATCTCCAAATTAAAAAGGTGGTAAGGTCCCCATAGAAAAGGAAAATAATTGAAGGTTAAGAACTTTTTTCCCAGGCTAATGGCTATGATTTGGGAAAAAGTTGAAGCCTCAAAATTGGGCAAGAGAATATGATTTTGTTTTTACTTAGAGCTTCATAAATTGAGGTTCAGCTTCTTAATTAGTTATTTTTGGTTTATGATCAGCTGAAGGATTTTGAATTGTTAATGGTGGAAGTGACAACGTAATGATCATCAGTTCATCACCCGAGTTTCTTTGGTTTGTTTATGATTGCATGTTCTTTCGCCGATTCCTTTAGGATCGTTTTGGAGGTTGGCTCCAAAGAAATAAAAATGTCATGAGAATTTTCAATAGTTAAATTTCATTAAAAACAGTATATATGGAATATATTTTATAAAAAAATTAGTACGTTTTATGTGTTATATTTAATATCATTATGATTATTTCAATCCTAAGTAGTTAATAATTCTCTTGCTCACTAGTGTGTAAAAATTTTTCTCCCTTCTTCTATCTCAAAGGAAAAAATTTTATTAGTAGAATACAATCCTGATGATTATTTTGTGTTACTATTTAAATATAATTATATTTGATTTATATATATATATATATATTATTTTACTTCATATTATTTTATATAAAATATGTTTTAGTTAGATAAATTATTCTAAAATTCTAATGTTATTTATATTAATTAGCTTGCGAATATCCAAAATAATTCTAGGTGGACAGCTCGAAAATTGAAATTTGATGTTCATCGTTACCAGTATACCTTTTCCATCTGTATTAAAATGTTTACGTCTAAAACAAAATTATACGGCATTTACAACTTACCTAATTGTATAGATGTAATGTGGGACAATGAAAAATTACCCACTTAGAATAATAAATATCAATAAAAAAAGAAACTCGTGTAAATGATTGCAATTTTCAAATACTATGTAATTGTGCGTGTATTTTTGGTTCTTACAAAAGCCTCTTGAAATAAATAGATTGACATAATAAAAATTGTATCAAAGTAAAAAAGATGAAACTATTTGATTTAAATGGGTCACCGGATTTTAATGTTACTTATAATATTACGTGCCGATGCTAATTTTTCAATTTTTTTTTACCATGTTTCACCCGTGTTGATGAAAGGATAGGGGTGGTTAAGGGGGAAGTAGAAGTATTATGGGTATAGGTTCGGATATTAGATATCTATGAATATTATTAGAATATGAACTGTTAATATCTAATCCGAAATAGTTTAGGATTAATTCTAGGTTGGACTTTTTGAATATATAATATATTTAAAATTATTCGGATTATATATGAATTTAAAGTAATGTGAACCGTATCTAATCCGAATAAGTGGTATTTTATAAAATTATTCTTAAAAAATATTTAAAATAATATTTAAAATTATTTTTAATATATTTTGTATTAAAATTTATATTATTTATATTATTTTAATTAATCGGGTTCGATTCGGTTCTAATATTGTTATGCGGATTTGGCTATGTGATATAGATATAGTAAATAAAATAAATAAAATTTTTGAATTTAGGTAGAATTTAGATATGACCAACTCATATCTAAACCCATCGTTACCTGCACCAACAAGCACGGTCGTACGTGGTGGGGAATGTTACTGAGAAATATAACCAGTAAAAGAATGGAGGGGTTTACATGCCACAATATGTCCAAAAAATTGTATATCATACGTGCTGGCGAAGGGTGGGGTGTACTTCTGAAAGAATAACAATAATTTGACAGTTAATGGGTTAGATCCTACGCACATACGATGAAATCTTTTTTAAGTCGGCCCACAAAAAGATGTCGGCAAGAAGCAAAGACTAATATACTATATATATCTGCAAACAGAACAACAAATGGGGAACAAAATTTGTAGTGTAGCATTTGTTCATGTCTCTATGCAAGGTAACTCTAAGAATGGGATGCAAGGTATCTCTACGAATGGGATTCCCAACAAAATTTCCCTATTTGAAGCATCAGTAATCAATCTTAGCAAGACAATTATTCTCTTCGTGGACTATCGGATGCGCCATATACAGTTCGAAGACTGAATTTAAGCCATCTCGTGCCTACTTAATTTGTTTCCAGCATATAATTGAAATGGCAATATTCTGTTGTAGGTGGCCATTGCGTATATCATGAATCACTCCTCAAGTCTTATTCATTCATTGAACACATTCCATTTTTTTTTTTCTTTTGGCCGTCTCTGAAGAACTATCGAACATAATAATTCATGGTACTCGTTCATAGTTCAAATTAAACTCAAAACCCAAACTTAATTCAATAGACTATAAAATAAAAATTTGCTTAAGATAATGTTAACTCATCCACCAATCCCCGGCCATCTCCTCCTCATTGTCCCCGATTCGCTGGTGCTCCCTTAATATCTCCCCTTGATCTCCTCTCTTCTCCAGAGCTGAACTATGACATCTCTAAGCGTTCTTTGGATAAAATTTAATGGGTAAGAATTTGATGTCGAGTTAGTTGTGCCGAACTTGATGCTTTCTGTAGATTGATCGCTTTTTTGTTTTCGACGTGTAGAAGAATTTGATGTCGGGTTAGTTGTGCGGAACTTGATGCTTTCTGTAGATTGATAGCTTCTTTGTTTTCGATTTGTAAATTCTTTGCCTTTTCGGTTGTGGATTTAGTGCTTGGCATCATGTTTTTTAGTTTCTTTTCGAAAGCATCTCTATTTTTTTCCAGTTATTTAGTATGTTTTAGGGATGTAGACAATTTAAACTAGCTCGCAATTATTTTGCATCGATTCGGTTTGGCTTAAATTCATAGTCAATAATTTTATGTTTGAAAAAATACTCAAAATTAAAAATAAATAGTTCTTTGAATTATGAACTGACCTTAAATTAAGGAGTGTCAGTTTGGCTCGACTTGAAATTTGAACTCAATGTATTTAAACTCGATATAATACTCGACTTGACTTGACTTGTATAATATTTTTTATGCCAAAATTATTTATATGAGTAAATAGCTTTTATACAATCATTAATTACCAAGTTTGAATAAAGTAGTTTAAAAATAAATTGAATATAAACAAAATAGTATTCTGCTCATTTAGACTCCTTATATTTTTACAAATGCTTATAAAGTTTGGCTTTTACCATAATCAAATCGAACCGACGAGATTAGTTTTAGTAGGGTTCAATTTGATTTAAATAAAAAATAGTTAAGTTTCAAATTTTTATATAAGGCATAACTATTTTTTTAATTTATTTCAATAATAGCCAACCCTTTGTATTCGTATATCATTTATAACCATAAACATTATTAAACTGGCATCATTGTTGAGAACTTAAAATAAGGATATAAAATTGCCCTAAGAAGATCTTTACGAGTTGTCTTATATATCCTAGTTTATTCAAAGCAATTACCCTCGTTGGTGTTTCATTTGAATGTATTTAAAAGTTAATGACGAGGTTTTCTAAATAATGAATTTCAAACTAATAAATTTAGTTTTTTAAAATATAGTGACAGTTTGGGAAATTGAGAAGCTATTGGAAATTAATAAATTAATTAATTATAAGCTTTTTTCTTTTTTTCACTTTTATGGGCATTTACGTCTTCAAATATACAAATATGAATGGACAAATTTGTCTACTTATGAAAAATAATATGGATATAAGCTATAAGAAAATATTGAGATTGGCTATTACAGAAATATATAATTGAAAAAATGGTCGTACAAGATACAAAAGTTTGAGACTAGGCTATTGTTTATATTTTCCCTTAAATTTTTGGAAATCAAAATTGAACCGACCAAATCCTGACCTCCATTGTCTAGACGAATCCACAACTCTCAAGCACATGTAGTTGTCCTTGTGTATGCTTTTTTAATTCTTGTTTACTATTCAAGCATCCATTACTTTGTACACTTTAACTTAGACTCTGTGTCGATGTGTTGAAAAGAAAAAGAAAAAGAAAACTTAACCCTGTGCATCAACATTTTCTTCAGAAATATTAATCTTAATCGTTCTTGTGGCTGCACACAGTGGTGTTTTCCCTTCGATTCCCCTATTCTGCCATCTTTAGTTCCTCGCGCCTCAGTAATTCGACCAAAAAATGAGTGCAAATTTTTTTTGAAAGCAAAAAATAAATAAAGGTTGCTGGACATGTAATTAACAGTTAATTATTTTCAAGGACGATTACTGTAATGTCTTAACATGCAGGTTGTTGTTTGGAACAACAAAAAAAATTACAGTTTGCCATATATATCTGGCAGTACATAAACTGAAGTACACTATCCTTATTACTGATTATTAAGTACGTCCGTTACACTTACCAGGCGAATTAATAATACACATTTCATGCAATAGCAAAAATAAATGTTAATAATTTCCGTTATTGCAGCAATTAAGAGCTGCAAAAATGATGGTCGACTGCCAATCGTCTGTTTCTGCTAATTCTCCTGGCAGTTATGATCATCACTCCAAAGCTCGAGGATTAAATCTGCAATCATGTTGATTTGAGCTCGTTTATTATCAAATCCACTATATATTAGCTAGGTCGTTGGGAAGTTCTTAATCAATCAAGCGCACCAGGTACACTTAAGGACGCTATATTTAAGTGTGATTTTGGGTTTGATATATAAACTAGTGGGGAATATATAGGCCTAATTGATAAATGGTGTACTTACAATCTGCATCGGTCGTGACCCAATGCTCTGTATTGCGGTAGTACTCGCCGTAGCACAATGCTCTTGGCAAAGACGACAGTGCATCCTCTTTCTTATCTTCTCCTCTGCACAGAGCCATATTCTTACGATACTCATGTCCGTACGTCTCGCTTTTACTGTTTGGCTTGACGCTGGCAGTGCTTTCGGGATGAACCTTCCGGTTGAAAATATGAAGAAACTGCCAATTGGAAACCATGTTAGTGCGTGACAATGCGCACTTGAAAACCTTGCAAACCTATAATATGTTCTATTGGCGTGGTACATTTCACGTAGTAGAATATTATTGTGTAAGATTCGCGCAGTGCAATTCACAGATCACCTTGTGGCGTTTGCGATCATTTTTTGCTTCGTTACGGAACAACTCCCTCAAAGACATCCGATCATCCTTCTTCTCGCTCGTTGACGGCGGAGTAACCACTACCGGCGAAACGCAGAAGTTGTAGTTCACGAGTTGCACTTCTTCTTTCTTGGGTGATCGTCTGTTCACAGCTGCAGGAACGAAGTAGTTTGGGAGAATTGACATTGGATTGTCTTGTCAGAGAGAGCTGTGGGCGAGTTGGATTGTCACTAATTTCTTTCTTTTTTCTCTCTTTGGGGGGGGGAGGGTGTATTGCCGATAGCGGGTTCTGCCTTGCATTTTTTCTTACCAAGTATGGTGATTTTATACCCGCCCAAATCAAACCTACGCGTAATGCTCTCGGGCCAGCCGCTACGCTAAAGCCTAAGGTGCAAGGTGCTCAGCTACTTCTTCAAAATATCTTCTTTAAATTGAGCTGTCTATTTCAAGGGTCATTCCATAAGAAAGTGGTCGTATAATTAATATAAATACGACGAGGCAAGGTTCGTAAGACATTTGGCACGGAATGCATACTAGCATGCAGTCGGCAGAATCAAAGGGGCTCGTAAAAAGTACTCTCCAAAATCAGTGGGTTCTACACGGCCAAAAAAAAAACAAAGGTGGACTAATTCACCGCCGTTAATTAATTGCCGATGCGGTTTAATATTCAAGATATTTCGAAACTAGCATACATACATTTATTTCTTATAAGATCTTCCCTTCGAGCAAAAGTCAGATAGTCGAGGTATGTAAAAATTAAAGTTCCGTACGAGCTAGGCTATTGAAGTCGAAGGGACACTTTGCCCCTTCACATCTCAGCTTGCTTCTTTTCTCTCCCTGTCTGCCTTTCACCACGCACCCTCCCCCAAGTAGCCGCTAGCTCCACACCTCGGCACGTTGCTGTCATCCTCTTCATGCAAAACTCAGGGCTATTCAGACACCGCCCAGTTACTGTCAATCTTCTTCCAGTTGATCTTTTTCTCTTGACGGCCAGTTTTTAGCCTTTCATGGAAAAGTCTGAACTCTGAACTTGATCATCGGCTATCCTTAAGTAACTAACTTTTAAGTTTCAACGTCAGTGGAAAAGCAACCCTCGGAAAGAAACGCAACACTTGGAAAGGCCTTAACTCGAATTTTAATCAACTCTAAACTCGAGTTTTAGTTGCATGCGGCGATTGGGAATCACTTGCTTATATTAAGAGGAAAATCTTACCTTTTGGGCTAGGTTGGCTTAAAGCTTTAATTGGTTCGATCCAGAAACGGCTTAGCTTAAATATCTCCTGTCAAATTGCTTATATCTGTACATGTTTTTTACGTTTGTATGTATTGCCCGTGACCCGCCATCATCATTATCATCATCAAACTTGCCATGATTGTAAAATCAAAGAAAATTTTGAACTCATGTCAAAATTAGAACAAATAGCAATTGATCATAACTGATAAAAGTTAATTTCGTACATAAAGCCTTGAAGAGGTGGGGGGAAATATATTAAAAGGGAAGATTCAGAAATTGGTTTTACAAGTTGCGACATTCACAGATAGACTAAGTGGCCCCTAGAGCTTTTTTAATAACGCGACATGGTAAACGTGAAGCAGCATGCACTCTTGTTTGAGGTAGGCCACCGTTTTTTGATTGATTGATGAGATTTTTAGATAATCATTAATCATAAAAGTGAATATAAGCCTTACTATCTAACACTTTTTTAATGTTACCGACCAACTTTGAGAGAATATGCGCACATACTACAAGGATGCATACACAAATAAAACTGCCAAATAATTAGTGCAATGCGTCGGCTAAGTTTAAAATTTATTAATAACATTTGTAAAATATGAATTTTTTTTTAATCTCATGACGATTCAATCACGTCATTTACAATTTATATCATTATTATGGATTCGATCTGTAATGTGCGCTCTTTATTTGTGTTTCTTAATTGGAATGAGAACACTTCGAGAACATACTCGGAACTTCCCTATGCATCAATGGTGTATATGGAAGAACCTCTTCAGGACCACAAACTTATAAACTTTTGTTTAATATTTACCGATTGCTACAATTGACGGTAATTTCCAATCGGGCTATGCTTGATTAGCATTAAAAAAAATTCATCAAACTTATGATTAGGGTTTGTGGTTGTCCTGGAATTTCATTAAAGAAATTTAAAATTTTGAGGTCATAAATTTTATTGTGTTTGGATATCTTAAAATTTAATTAAAATATTTTAATATTGTCAAATTAAGTTTATCTAAAAATTTTACAAAATAATAATTTTTAAAAAAATAAAAAATTTTGGGAAAAAATTTGGAAGGCACATGAACATAAACATAAGCATGAATATTTTATTTTCATCTTATTTTTCTACCATCCAAATATGCAAGTAAAATTTTTATGTCATTTCATCTAATTATACTTTCATTTCATATAATTTTTTTCATTTATTTTATTTTCAACCAAATAGACTCTTAGTGTTTCATAGCAAAAGGAGTGACCTTCTACTTAGGATATGTTTGGTTATCCTAAATGAAATCTAAAATACAATTTCATTGTGTTTGTTATTTATAAACTTAGTTACATGAAATTTTATTTTCAATTATGTAAAAAGTTTACAAAATAGTTTATTCTAACAAAAAACAAAAGAAATCAAGGGAAATTTTGGAAAATACACGTCAAAAAGAAATATTTTATTTGTATCTTATTTTCCAACTATCCTAACATGTGAAAGAAATTTTTACAAATTTCATTTCATTTAATTGAATTTCCATTTTCAGTGAAATAATATAGAGTGGTTTAACATAGAGTTGTGCATCTTATGGAATGGCCTAGTTCCCATTATCAGGATCATGCTAATTTTAAAATGGGAGAGAGAAGGATGATAGCTATTGTGATGAAGGTTGAACAAGAGAAGATCTTGGCTCGGGTATTTAGTATTGAGTTGACAAATCTAGAATATCGTACTAGATTTGTGATACCCCAATTTCGGTTCACCTAAGAACCGGATCGGAACTATCGTGATTTAGTCGAGTCATATCTAAAACAGCTAGTTTGTATGACTCCATTAATAATATATGTAAAACTCATGATTCGAGTTAGATTTTTATATTTAGAACCGGTTGGTTCGACTGTTATTTTGAGTCGAGTATGTTTCAGAACATATGTATTGAGCCGACGTTGGTCTCATGTATGAGCTATGAGGGGTCATGCGTACACAAGTATATGATGATAACGTCACAAATACAACTGAAAAGAATGAGTTATCAAAATATATGAGAGTATGACAGTTAGTTTTTCTTATTTTTATATATAGTGAATCATAGAATTTGTTTTAGGCCGTTTACCGCGTTATGACGCATTACAAGGAGTTTGGGTGGCTTAATAGTTATAGATCATATCATTATCATGTTTTGATGTTTGTTTCATTTTATGGGATTTTTTTAGATTTTTTCTGAATTTTTATGAGAATTTATTACAAGTTAGTAATTATTTTGACTCGACTCAGAGTCGAGTCAAGTTTTGTTTACAATTATGCCACTTAGTTATTTTTTAC
>JAVDBV010048276.1:0-31174 GCA_032619315.1 Piper longum | reverse complement strand
TATAGGTCGTGGTTTGTTTTTGTCAAGTTAATTAGAGTTGACTTGTTTATAATATATGTATCCTTGATGGAAATGTTGGCGATTTGCTGGGGCATTTGTCATCTAACGTAGACTTTTTGTAATTGTGTGTATATATAATACAATGAGAAATATGACTCAACTTCTCCTGTGTATTGGCTATCACATGTAGCACAAGTTAAACATTATCAGTGGATTAGCCAAGACACAATTTTTCTTTCACGTCGACGGCTGAAGTTCATAAAGAAGCCGCATTTGAACAATGGTTTTTTTGTTTCATATGAACAACGCTAATGATATGGTTTTTTGAGATCGGTTTCTATAAGTCGGATGAATTAAGCACATTAGGTCATGTTCTTGCTTTATTTAACTATTGATATTTTGACTGAGAAATTAAAAAATTAGATCTTTATTTTGTAATATTCCCTTCAAAACGTTGCTTATTGAAATTAAAAAATTGTATTAAGTATTAGTGCTCGAGAAATTTATAAATAAAATTTGCTTATTAATATAAAAAAATTTACTAATTAAGGAATTTATAATTATTATTATTTACGATTTTAAATGAAATATTTTACAAAAATTCACGTTTACAAACCATCATACGTCATAAGACTCGACTCGTATCATCCAAATGCAACATTATCTTGTGGGCCCTCCACAAAGAGATCGGTGGGCCCTGCAACTCCCCCATCGCCACCCGACAGTGGCCTCCGTCGCCGCCGTCGCCACCGTCTCCGCCTCAACCCTCCTCCCTCTCCACCTCCGACCATCCACTTCCCAGTTCATCTTCTCCCTCCGGCCTCTTCGCTCCCACCGTCGGATGCCAGCAGTATACGCTGCCGTCTCCACTGATCGGGAGCTGATCCGTGCTCGCCCCGACGACCTCGTTTCTTCCATCATTTCCAAGGTTTTGTCCTTGTGACATTTTTTCGCCTTTTTGCTTGTTGAATGTATTTTTCGGACCTTTAGGATTTGGCTTTCAGGTGGTGGGAATGAATAGGGGAGTTTTGCTGAGCAGGGGCGAGCGCCAGCAGCTTCTAAGTTTCTGCATTGAGGAGCCTGTTCAGTCCCCACTTATGTTTGGTGTAAGGTATTAAAAAAACATTTGGTTGAGTTGAACTGATCCATTCCTTATTGGTATAAGGTATTAAAAAGATTGTGTTGACATTTTGTTTGGTTATGCAAAGCCTCTGCCTCAGTAAGCAAGACCAGTTCCAGCTGAACCAAACCTTATATACCCGGCTTGCTTGCTTCATCAATCATTTTAAACCACAATATCAAATGATTATTAGGAGGACAATAAATATGTAGTTTGACTTTTTAAGGATATTCTTTCTATCGGAATGGGATGCAGAATGCTGCTCAAACCCAACATCCCTGGTGGAGGCTACCGTAGCACGATTGGTCGGCTTGTGTTCAAGACAAAAGAAATGGTTCACGCTGTTGACGCTCTAGTCATTGTTAGAAACAGGGTTTCCTTCTTTGCATTCGGCATCCTCGATGGGGAAGTTTCATTGAAAGATTAGCTTTTCAACATTCACGCATAATTATTGATGCAGCTACATTTGCATAAGTTCTATCATAGGGTAATCCTCATATTTCAAAAATTATAGGCAAACTGAAAGTATTGGACGATAAGCGGATACAAGTGATCTTCGAGCCAGTTCAATTGAAGGTTGGATCATTGGAGTTCAGCTATGGTGGTAAAAGTGAGGTGAGGCTAGAGATAACTAACTTGGATGAGAAGATTAGATTGGGCAAAGGATCAAGGGGGGGGAATCTGTGTTCAAAAGGAGCTGCTAAGTTGTATGGAGGCTAGATATGGAGGTAAGATGTGTGATCTACATGAGCATTTGGTTGTACAGCCAGCTACCAGCCAATTTGGTTGAAGGAAACTGTCGTAAACTACGAGATCTCTTGAACATGTATTTCAGCAAGTTCTATTAGAGAAATATAACAAAGCTCACATGTAAATATTTAAGAAAGGAGCACAAAAGTTTCTTTGATAGCATGTAAACATAAGCCAGGGTGGAGACAAGCGATCTCCTGCTCAACAAAACTTCTTTTACACCTTTCCATATGCAAAAATAACTCACCTCATCTCTTATTTACCACTATACAAAGAATATTACACAAGACAAAACATACCTCCTTCCACGGATGGGACATGGTAGGCAGCAGCATGTCCTTAGGCAACAGCATGCCCTTAAAGCACAAATTCATCTTTTGTAACCCATAGCCACCACTGGAATTCTTACCGTGTGACCTCTATTGCCTTTCATCACAATTTCTCCAAAACTGTAGAGACCAGTTAGAGATCTTACAGTGAGGGTAACCATTATTTTTCGCGATGCACCAGATCGCAAGGTCATCGCTGGGGGGCTAACTGCCATTGCAATTGCAGGCGCCATCCTTGATTTGATCACGTAAGTTTCTGTTCCAGCAACATTTGTGACTGTTCGTGTTATTGTTTGGGTGCCAACTAGATGAGATACAGCTATTGATGGACTGTTAAGGTCAGCCGGCCTTCCATGAGTGGCATTACAATGAGCATGTAATTTTGAAATTTCCTTCTGGTTGAGGCCGGGACCTGAACATAAGAATCGTATATAGTCCACGTAACCTGTCGTTCAACAACGGAAATTGATTATGCATCATATCATAGGCTGGCAAGCTAAGTGGGAAATACTACAAGCTTATACTCTGCATCAGCTCAGAAAGAGATAGGTACCTGCATCAAAAACTAGTCCGGGGTCCAGGGCAGCCCTAGGGTTGACAGTGCCACTGCCATAATCAAAAGGTGTTGCAGCAACAAGAGTCACTTCTTCTACTCCTGTATAATGCTGCGCCTGAAGAGGCCTGCCAGCCCGATCCAGTGTAGAAGCTGTAGTCATCAGTGCTGATTTTATGACAGCAGGGCTCCAATGAGGATGCTTCCGTTTTATTAGAGCTGCAATCCCAGCAATATGTGGTGCTGCCATGCTGGTGCCAGAAACCATTGCAAAGCCCTCTCCTGTTATTCAGAAGCAATACACACTCAGACTCAAGACCGGTAGGAATGTAGGATATCAAAATTTTGTTCAGACCTTTCAAACTGCAGTGCACGCATCATAAGTGTCTAAATAAACAATTTAAGCAATAAACTTAATCACTGTCTTCAGTTTTGCTAACTGCAGCATTCAACCAATGAGAAAAACAAACATGTTGAACAGTTTTAAGGAAGCGAAGCAATATCCACATAAGTAATACATCCAACAACAACAAAGTAAAAAAAAGTAAGCATTACCCTCATAATTGACCTCATCAGTTCCGTTTGGTGACCAGGCAGCCCAAATAAGGGAACCAGGAGCAAGAATGTCCGGTTTAAGAACATCAGCATCTTGAAAGCCAAAATCCTTTATATCTGGTCCTCGAGATGAAAAAATTGCTACCTGTGGGGCAGACTTATGAAGTTCTGGCTTTAAACCATCACCAATGCTTGCTTTTGCACTGAAAGATGTTGCACGACCAGCCCAATCTCGTCCTGTCAGGACATTGTAATAGTCGACCAGTTGCTGCAGATGCAAAATCTGAAGGTCAACTACATCCGAAGAATAAAAAGGCTCACAAGAAAACGACAAACAAAGTGGGTATCAAGAAAGGTTCTCGAAACGTGATATTCACCTTAGATTTGTCAACTTGTGTTATGACAATACCCGGAATACTAACAGGAACAGGATCAAATTTTGTCCCAGGAGAAACATTCTCTACAGCCAGTATAAAACCAACGGCACCAAGAGCTCTGGCTGTTTCAGCTACCTTCTTGACGGATGCAGTGCCCAGAATGAAATTGAAAGAATACCCACAGAGAAGAATGGCTCCCTTCACTTTATTTCTATTTAGAACTTCAGGTCTCTGACAATCAGATGGACTGAATTTTGCAACAGAAGAGTCCAACACTATATCAGTAGCAGCAACTAGTTTATATGCTTGATTCAAGTGTGTAGAAGCTGCACAAGAAGCAATTGGCAGACTGTTTGATACTTCGGTTTCAATTGTACATGAAACAATAACAAAACAAGAACTTACGCGACAAGCCAATTCCAGGCAAAACTTTTCCATTCCCCAAAGTGATGTGATTTTTGTATCTCCGATCATCAATTGCAGCAGCTACAGTGGCTATCCATGGACTATATGAAACCAATGACTTAGGGAAAGGGCCACCATTTCCAGCAGCCTGCACAACAAACACTCCTGCTTTCACTGCTGAAAGCAGTGCAGCATCAAAAGGATTCAGGAATGTGCTTGTGGTACTAGTTGTTGGACTATTGGGACCAACAGAAAGATTAAGAATGTCAACACCATCTTTCACAGCCTGTCCACAAAATAATCAAGTTAGAAAGTTGAGAATAACTAGCGTGATTTGACATTATTATTCTTTACCAATAAAATTATTGGTACCTGGTCCATGGCAGCCACTACATCTGCCACAAATCCACCAAAAAGCCTGTAAATGGCTTTATATACAGCAATTCTTGGCAGCAGAAAGAGCAAAACTGTCAAACTCCCTTTTAAAGGATATGCTGATTATTTTACTATTCTAAACGGTTGAGCCACAAGCATATGTACCTCGCACGTGGAGCCATGCCACTCGCTTTTCCAAATTCATATCCATGCATTCTAACAGGAATGCCATTATTTCCGGCAGCAATTGATGCTATGTGACTGTTTTAACGTTAAATGGGTGAAATTATAAGTTAGGATATTAGAGCACACTCTTAACAAGCACAAGAAGTAAACAGATATAACAAAATAAGGAAGCAGATTTCTGGTAGTTGCAAAAATTAGATAGACAACCAAAAACAAGATTATGGAAATGCAATTTTGCTAAGAGTTGGAACGAAGCAAGTAGCCATTTCTTCACTCTTTTAGTTACTAAACAACTACAGATTTCTATATGACATATTGGAGGTTAAATGAGATGAATTTCTACCACAATTTGAAAAAAGCCATCCCTCTTCACTAGTGAGATCTTTTACATGATCAAGACTAAAATGGGAAAAGAGTGCAGATATTTCTCTCCAAGATATATAGACATAGATTTCAACTGACTGCAAAAAGCAAAGCACAAATCTAACCTTCCATGGCCATCACCGTCCAAAGGTGATGCAAAATCAACTGCCGGGTTGAACTGTCCTGCCGCTATTGCAGCGGCAGCAAAATGTTGGGCTCCAATAATCTTTCCATTGCAGAATTTCTTTTTCGTGTGTGTGTCGAGTTCACACTTCCCCCTATAATGAGGTACAGGACCATAAGGTTCACTAATGTGGGTTGCAAAGCTAGGATGATTAGGGTAAATTCCCGAATCAATGAAACCTATAACAACGTCTTCTCCTGCCTTATCAAAACCACCACCGGTAGGCCATACTCCAGTAGGAAGACCCAAAAATTGTGGTGTGTGCGTTGTTAATTTTTTCACCTTCATGTCTTTCTCAACATATTTCACCCTAGAAACCACTCTAAGAGCTTCTGCCTGCCAATTGAAATAGTAATTTCAAGGAAAGAAATTTGAACTAAGGTAATGAAGAACATAAGACCTTAAGAGACGTATGAAAAAAAAAGAAATCAACAATACACCTGCTCAGCTGTTGTGTGAACGGCAAAGCCATTTATCAGATGGTGATAACTGTATATTTTCTTGTATGATCCTTCCTCAAATAGAGCCTCTAGCAGAGCATCGTGTTGCTTCTCAAGGAAGTTTGAGTATGAAGTAACCTTCTCACTGAAATTCAGCACCGGAATTGCACAGAACATAAGTTATTGATCTGCATTTATTCACATTCCTTACCAACCAGTAATACTGTGATGAAGTAAGTTAGTCTCCATCTCTATTGATATGATAAAATATAAGGTATTACAAAGTTTGCAAGGAAGCTATTTCTTTAAATCTATTATGTCAGATTCTTAGAAACAGGGTTCATGTCAGGAGGCAAAATATTGAGAAATTAAAATTGTCAAAAACAGCTCTTTTGTCCCCAAATGTGCAATTTTCCAATTAGAATTCAGAAAACTGTAGCCAATAAGAATTAACAAGGCAAGCTTCAGCTATGTTCCACAACCAACAGAAATGAGTAATCTGGAAAGCCCTTCAAAAGTTGCACAATCTTAAAAATCAAAACTAGTCAATCAAATTCACCAACTGCTCAATCGCAAGCGTTAAGGTTACAACAATAAACTAAAATAATCAAACCAGAGACCTTAAACAAATTTGTACAAGAAGTTACTGACAAACTAAAAAAAAAAAAAAAAAGGCAATCTATAAGAGTAGGAGCCAAGAACATATTGAGGGATGGAACTTCAAAAATTGCTTGATGAAAAGCATAGCATTTACATCGAAATGTCATGATAAAAGATTCTACAAAGTACCCTTCAAAATCTCGTGCCGTACATGGAAAATAAAAATAAATTGAAAAAATTGGAATAGTATGTTACCTAGTGACATCAATCTCCTCCACGAAATCAACAGCAGTAGGAGAGAACCCCTCAATGCCACCATCATAACTCACTACAGGATCACCATCCATGACAACAATGTAAATGTCCCCATTCCCGGCCACCAAAAGTAACAGTAAAGCCAGAACTACCCATCCCAACAATATTGTCACCATTTTCACCACCACCCCTTCACACTGCAACATCAGTGGAAAAAAAAAAGCATATTAATCAACTTTCATGTTGAAATCCATCAGACAACTGAAACATTAAACTAACGCAACCATTTTAGTCAAAACAATAACAACCTTTCCACACGAAATCGCTCCAAAAAAAGAAAAAAAAATAATGCACACACCAACAGCATGATTTCACGGGTGAGCACAAGCAGCTCAAGTAGATCAAAAAGGCCAGACGAACACCAACAACCCAGCATTTTCAGCAACGAGAAAGAACGAAAAAAAGGCAGTGTCAGCTAACAAACCTTGGCCAAACGAGACGCAACTCTTCCCCACTACTTCCTTCCACCCATTACAGCACAGCCGGCCATCTCCCAGTACTCTCTTCCCGTGTGGTACTGGGCTGGGGAAGTTACGCAAAAAGGCAACAGCTTGTCAACCGAGGCGACGCAAGGAAGGAATCACGGGTGGCTTCGCGGCGGTGAAAAACGAAAAGATGCCATTTTTTTTTTTTTTTTTTTTTTTGCAGTGGGTAGGAAGGAACGAATCGGAGACCGAATGCCGATTACAGAGAGGAGTTGAATATAGAGGCCTGCCTGCTCGGTGTTGTGGGGGAGTAAACCGGCCACCGTTTTTTTTTTTTTTTTTTTTTTGTTGTTGTTGTTGTTGTTGGGTAAAAACACGAGGCTTACAGCTAATGGCTACTCACTCAAGTGTTTTGCACTGTTCAGACTTGAGAGTGTGAGGTGGGTGGCTGTGGGGAAGGCCTCTTTATTTTGTTTCATGGGGTGGTTGATTTGTTTGTCACTTTAGGGTTTGGGGAGATAATCATTGCTCTACTAATTTTTAATTTTTTAATTTTTTTTTCTTGGAGGGTGAAATTTTTTTTTTCTTAAAACCAACGGAGAAGATATATTACAGTAAAATTTTTTATTAAAAAAGTTTCTCTTTTTTAATATTTTAAAGAATTTTGTCCGATATTAAATGTCATGTCACCATAAAATAAAATCAATTTTTTTGCCGTATTTATAAACATTATGGCACTAATTCATATAGCTTCAAATAAAAATAGTCTATGAGAGAGAATTGCCCACAGCGTTAGCATTTTGGGCATGCGCCACATTTAGAAGCTCCCGGGACACAGAATCACGTGAGGCGCACGGAGCAAGGCGTGCCCAAAATCTTTGGGTTTGTACGGATTAAGCATATCAGCACTGTCGATGAAACGGAGATTTGAAGTCAACGAATACTTGAAAAACAGTTGACTCTCGTCACCATCCTGTCAACGGCCAAGATTCAAAGAACTCGTCTTTGCCTTCTTCTTTTTTTCCTCCTTATTTACCAGAAATGAAGTTAATTTTTCTCCGGATGGTATTGTAAACTATAATAAAGTCGATCGGATTAAAAAAAAAAAAAAAGTGGAAAACAAGCAAACGGGTCACATGAAGTTCAAGTCTGAATGGATTCACGGGCCTGCAACGAACGCTACGCAAAGTTCCACTACATTTGTATTACATGTCGTCGACATCCTCCTCTTTCTACCGATGATAATCCATAGTATGAAGTATCAACCCGGGCATGATTATTGCTTAATCTCTCCCTGGTTGAATCCAATACAAGATCATTATTACTGAAATCGGGCGTGGCTGCTTCGAAAACTCGTCACATCTACCACCTTCGGGTTCAATAAATAAGCGGAGGTTAGCTCGGCTTTTGGGTTCGGATGTTGAATTATAAATGAGGTAAGATTTGACAGCCCGGGATGGCGCAATCAACTGTGGGGATTGGGAGCGGATCAAAAGAGATGATGAGCCTTGACCCGCCCACTCCATTCAGATTTCGGAATCTTGACTCCAACTAAAGGAAAGGGCTTGCGCTGCGCGTTCACATCTCGCACCAATTCCAGCTGGCCCATTGTGGCCTGTCTGCCCCCATGTGACTCGGGTTAGCACTCTTCTTAATCGGGGAATTTTTCTTGTCGGCAAAAGATGTTCTATTCTTCTATTCTTAAAGTTTTGGTAGATTACTCGTGTGACATCCAAATTGTTCGTCGTGATTGTGTCATTGTAGAGATAAAAGTGTGAACAAGTTATGTGGGGATGGGGTTTGGCGTACCAAATCTGTTAATTATTTTAAATTTATATATTAAATTTAATTATTTATTATTTAAATTTTTATTAGTCAAATCCGAATCCAACCCGATTATTTTAAACCTAATCATGTTATAGAAATTTTAATCAGATGGCGTTATGAAAAATTAAACTAGAAATAATTATTAAAAATGAAGAGGTTAAATGAGATAATAATAAGAAATAAAGTTGAAAATATTATATATATATATATATAATAAAATTTAAATTATATTAAATAATTTTTTTATATGAAAATGAAATCAAACTCGACTACTAAACTCAATTATATAAATATAAAACTCAGCCTATTCAAATTTAGTTGGGTTAGGTTTTACGGGTATCGGTCCGGACGGGCCCTCCTAAACCTAAACCTATGTGAGATGCATGTCGATTGTGCACATTGCTATTAGCATATTTGTTGTAACGCTAGTATCGCAAGTGACCATGCATTGATGATGCCAGGGGGCCGGCTTGTAAGTTGTAACGCACTTTCCTCTAGCTCATGGACGCTTTCACCAAGCCCGACAAGATACTAAAGTCCACTTGTTTTTGCGAGCTAATCGTGTCGTCGCTTGCCATCCGATCGATCGGGACAAAGACAGTCTGCAGATATATTTATGTTATTAAGTTTTAACCGGCAATAAAGAAGGTGAAACTTGTTAGGCCCACCTGGATATAATAATTACACCGCAAAACTTGTCCCCTCTTGGGCATGAGTATCCAAAGCAGTGACGCACTTTGTCGTTGAGTTCTTTAATCGGCTATCAATCTCGAACGATGTTTTGTTTTTTTTTTTTCAAAAAAGAAAAATCGAATTAGGTAGACGAAGGTAAATTGGCAATGTAAAACTAGATTACTTAAAGTAATCGGGTCGTATCACGTCCATCCCAAATTTCAATCTACGTAGTTTAGAAAGCTGAATATATTTACGATTGATTGGCTCGATTGGCCTTAAAAAATGTCATGTAAGCACAATTCAGGCAGCTAATTTACTAAGCCAATCAATGCCTTGGTAGTACCAAAAAGCCGTGAAGACTGGCGATGCATAATAGTGTCTAATCCGATCTAAAAAGCATGATATGTAAGTCTAATAAAAATCTCATCCCCAATCGAGCCAATCCCGATAAAAGGGGCTGACATGTCATGAACAAAATATAGGCCCATAAGAGCTCCACAAAAGCCTAGCCCAATGACGATGTGAACAACTATAAACAAAATGAAGGCCTATAATAGCTCCCCAAAAGCCCAGCCCAAAGAGCCCAATAGCAAAAATGCCAATCGCATCCGACGTGTAAAAAAGCCCAAAAAACTGATGGCCACAAATTTGCCACGTCACTTATACCGTTTCCACCTCGCGCGCCTCACTCCCGCCAAAACCGCCGGCGCCGGCCGTATGACCATCTCCGCCGCCTTCACCGCCGCCACCACCTTCCCCGCCCTGCTCTGGACCGTCCTGGCAGCATCCTCCCCAAAGCCCGAGCTCCGGCGCCTCCGCGGCGCGGCCATGAGCACGCTCGCCTCCAGCTCGGCGTCGCCGGGGACCTCGCGGGTGCCGGGATTGGACGCCGGAGATGTGGAAGCGGCAGCGGATCGGGTGTTCAAGAGGTACACCAGCACCGGAGCGAAGAAGAGCCACGGAGCCGCCGGCGGCGGCTTGGCCCTGGTCTGGTTCAGGAACGATCTGAGGATTCTAGACAACGAGGCGTTGCTCCGGGCGTGGACCTCGTCGGTGGCCATCCTTCCCGTCTACTGCTTCGATCCTCGGCTCTTCGGGACGACGCACTACTTCGGCTTCCCCAAAACAGGGGGTATTTTGCAAATCTCTTTATTTATTTATTTATTTATTTATTTCATTTCAAAGGTTCTTTTTTTTTTGTTAAGGTTTTATGAAATTGAAACATTGGATGACCAATTCAATTTGATTTTTCTAGAACTCGGTTGTTGTCGCTAATCGACGTATTTATGTCTTTAATTGTTGCAAATGTGGTTAAAAAAAAAAAGCTTTGAGAGCGCAGTTCTTAGTGGAGAGTGTGGCTGGATTGAAGAAGAATCTGATCAAATATGGAACCAACTTGCTCATACGGCAGGGGAAACCAGAGGAGATTATTCCGTCACTTGTGGAGGCGTTTGGAGTTCATACGGTTAAGGCTTCTTGTTTCTGGATCAATCAAATTCTTTCTAATTTCTTCCTCGAATGTGCTTCTTAATTGTTTTGTTATTATTTTTATTGTTGTTTATTTATGCTGTCAGGTATATGCTCACAAGGAGACTTGCAGCGAGGAGGTAAGGGTGGAGCGGCTCGTTGAGAAGTCTTTGCAAAAAGTGAGTCTTCAGTCGAATGGTTCGAATTCGAAAAGGCCTAAGCTCCAGCTTGTATGGGGTAGCACAATGTATCACATTGATGACTTGCCGTTCAGTACGGGAAGTTTGCCTGATGTATATACACAATTCCGTAAGGTATCAACTGACGTTCTGCATGAAGTGGCTGTGTTTGGTTTTTTTATCAATTAACTTATTGGAGTCAGTTTGCAGTCTGTTGAATCCAAGTGTGACGTGCGAAGCTGCTTCAAGATTCCAGCGACTTTTGGACCACTACCTACTAAGAATGTGGACGACTTTGGGGGATGGGGATCCATTCCCCAACTTGAGGAACTCGGTTTAGAAGAGCAGAAGGCATGTTTGTGTCTTGTCCTTCTTAACATAGAACATGTGTTTTGATAGGTCTCAAACAGTGTCTGATTTTTCAGAATTCAGTGAGTCAATATGTTCTATTTCGTGCATGCAGGTTGAAAAAGGATTATGCTTTGTTGGGGGTGAAAATGCAGCCTTATGTCGTGTAGATGAATACTTTTGGAAGAAGGCAAGAAATATTTACCCTTGCAAAGTTGCATGTCCTTTGTTTCATGTATATGATACATTTTATTTACTTTTCATTGATTTTTTATATGGTTGTTGATGTCGAAGAATGTTAAGTTTTTACCAGGATTTCTTAAGAATATACAAAGAGACGAGAAATGGAATGCTGGGTGCTGATTACTCTACGAAATTTTCTCCATGGTTATCCCTTGGAAGTTTGTCCTCGCGTTATGTATATGAGGAGGTTGGTTAATTCCATAATACATTCTATTGAATATTTTTCTCAATATGATACTATTTGGGCTGGCTAAACATCTATTTGATTTATTCCTAACCAGAATCTGTGTTTGGAGTGTTTCAGGTTAAAAGATTCGAAAAAGAGAGACTGGCAAATGATTCTACATACTGGTAATGTGGGTTCATCAATGCTTTTTCTTTTTCCATTTACAACTTGGTTACAAAGCTGGAACATACTTTATATCTTTTCCGTAACAAGAACACTTGTTGAATTTGTAAACTAGATGCTTGGTTTGAGTTTCTTGCAGGGTCTTATTTGAGTTAATATGGAGGGATTATTTCAGATTTTTGTCACTGAAATATGGGAATTCTATATTTCATCTAGGTAATAAATGCTGATTTTTTTATGTAGACTTAAATTGCTACTACTTTTTATCTGCTTTCCCCCTTCAACTTGTGTGGATCATTCTTTTATTCAGTTGTATTTTTTTGCTAGGTGGCCCAAGAAAGTTAAATGGGTTGGCATGGAGCCAAGATCAGAATTTGTTCAGAGCATGGACAGACGGCTGTACTGGGTAGACTATCTATTTTTTCTACTTCTTTTGTGCATCAAGTAGTGAAAATATTTCCATCTTTAGGTGACAAATTTTATGCCATTTTGTTTTTGCTTGTTTTAGTTATCCTCTCATTGATGCCAATATGAAGGAACTTTCTATGACCGGCTTTATGTCCAATCGAGGTCGTCAGGTAAAAAGTAAATGAGGATTACAAAAGCAAACTACTGCTATGAAAATTAACGATCAACTTATTGATTAAAAACAAACAACTCGAACTTTTACATTCATCCTCCGAAAGCAACTTTCTGTACTAGTGATTTTTTAAGCTAAGTTTGTTAATGCTTGTTCTATTCTTTGATCTCTTCTATTGCGAGTTCTAGATCTGAATAAAAAAGAGCATTTGGTGAAATAAGTTCTTGCAGAGACTGAGTTTAAACTTGTAATTCCTTTTTTGACGCTTTCATTCTCAGAGAATGCTTTCTGCTATTGCAGATAGTTTGTTCTTTTCTGGTCAGGGACATGGGAATTGATTGGCGGATGGGTGCAGAATGGTTTGAGACGTTTCTTTTGGACTATGATCCTTGTTCAAATTATGGTAACTGGACTTATGGGGCAGGTCAGTGATCCATGTTTGTAACTGTTATGTTTATTTTAGTAATTGTCTGGGTATAAGCAAAAATGATTGTGGATATGAACTTCCCATATTCATTTGTCTAAACTTGGTCCAAAACAGGTGTTGGGAACGACCCTCGAGAAGACAGATACTTCAGCATTCCGAAGCAGGTATTCTTCAAGATCTTATTGTAAGTTAATTTAGTTATTTTCATGATTTTATACAACCGTGGAAAATGATTATTTTAATGCAGGCTCAAACATATGATCCCGATGGCAAGTATGTTACCTTCTGGTTACCTCAACTAAAAGCTCTCCCCAAGGAGAAATGGCACTCACCAGGAATGTCATATATAAAACAAGTTGTTCCTCTTAAATTTGATTACACTAACAGCCAGAGATCTGGAAATAATAAACCAGGGCCACGAAGAAGGAACTTTAGAAAATGAGAGGTACATTTCACATAAACAATAGGAGCACACGCCTTTCGTTGCCACTACGAAAAATAATGTATCTAATATGTCACAATCTATGTTTAATCCCCTGGAGCAATTTGCTTGCAATGCTAACGTAGACGTCTATTGAACGTAAACTTTCAAAGTGATGGATGTTGTTTAAGTTAACGTTGAGTTTATGATGTCGACGAGGGAAACTGGTTTGCCAGAGGCGATTAAGAAGGGGCACCGAACACGGCCGGTGGGTGATTGTGTTCGCCTTCAAATGTTGCATCCAAAACACCCGTTTTGGTTATGTGAATGGGAGAAACAATTGGAAAATGGTTAGCACATTCTTTCTTATTGAAATTAACTTAGTGTTAGAGAATGGTTGGAGATATATAGATTGTTTTAAGATTTGTTGAAAAGGAAAAACATAACTAAACTCTGTCTGCTACTGTATAAAGTTCGTAAACATGGCGTTTACTTGGAAAACTACTTGATCAAAGTTCAAACATTACATGGATATTGAAATGGATCACTAGCGTGCCACTGGTTTTGAGCTTTTTGCTCGTATAAAAATGGCAGGTTGATGGGTATTGCGTGGCTAGCGATTGGCACCAGAGGAATAGTCGCTTAATGCCATGTAATTGACGCTAGTCGAAGTGTGGCCTAATGCTTGGTTTAGTGGGCACCTCTGCGCAAATGATATGTAGTTCAACATTGCTAACGTGCTTAATTAATTTGACTGGATGGGCCTCACTTTCCTTGGTGCTATCTGCTGTCTGAGTTGTAACCTTATCTAACAATACCAGCGTCGGTGGTGCCTGCTACGGTGTAACTTTTAATCCTTATAGAACATACGAGAGTTGAATTTTTTTAACTAATAATTTTTGCATAAAAACCGGTGATTTGAGGTCATTTTCAACAAAAGAACTTCCATACCCGTCGAGGTGACCTATATATATATTTATATATTTATATTTATATTTCAATGCAAGGTGATCTATATTGAGCACAAGCATTTTATTTTAGTATAATCAGCCGACCAACCGGCAATCGCAGATGGTCCACATACGCAGGCTGGCTACCTGTGAAGTGGAGTCCTTATCCAATTTAGTCCGCTAACTAGTCTCTACCTCCTGGTCCTTACTCATCACAACCTCGCTATGGACCATGCGATAGAGAGAGTTATAGCTCCCCATTTTATCATGTTTTGCTCTCTCCGATGCACCGACAGGTAGTGGAAATGGGCGGTGTGTCCACTGCCCGACCTGTAGCTTCATTCATTAATCCCAGTTCTTCAACCAGCAATAACGCTAGCTAGCGACCGATCAATTTCTAATTTGTCGAGGACTTTCGCTGATTACAATTTGTATTAGTGGGGACTGGGGAATGTTGTTTTTGCCATAGCATATAACATTTTAAGTGGCGGGCAGCAATCGGTTTGATGCCCACCTTTTGATCATATGAGTCCAGATAAAGATGGGAAAATGGGGTATGACTACCAACATAGGATCGACGTGGCTAGACTTTCTTCACTTCCATCTCTTTCGTCCCTGTTCAATTAGACTTTATGTTTTTATTTATTTCGAAAGGTTTCTAGATTTAGATTGGTGAACGTCTTTCTAGAGCTAACTACTGGTGGATTTACCTTTTGATTTTACATACAAACATATACGTATTCTTATCTCTTCTTTACTGCGTTATACCAATCATTAGTTAATTACCTAACCTTTATCTAAGAACCAACCATGCTTATGATCTACTATTATGGTATTTCATTTCCAGAGGATAAGCACAAGAAGCACAAGTCAATGATAGGCTGGCTCAGGGGGAAGCTAAATAATTGCGTGTGGGCAAGAAAAGCTTGGCTGGAATGGAGAAGATCAGTTGTGTCTTTTGCACTACCAGCCGAGCATGCAATAAAGCACAAGATTTCACGACTTGCATTGGCACGTGTTAGTAGACCAGGACATGAAACTCCTCTGAAAAAACTCGCACAAAGGCTTTAAAGATTTGTCATATTTTGGGAACTCTTGCGAGAGATCCAATTCCTAACTCAATTTATTGGTAACCCTTTTAGTTAACAATAACTTGGTACATGTCTCAATCACATTAGGGAGAAATAATGCATAATAAACTATTATTTTTTATTTTTTAAATTGTGTTGAAAGGCCGGGCTTATTCCCTTGGAGAACAAGGATGCTTGCTACAAGCCGCCAAAGGGGACGTAACTAGAAAATTGCATTTAGAAATGGATTTGTTGGTAACCAGAGAATTAAACATTCTTGAAATCACGAATAATCGATCTTTTCTCTAAAACACTGAACTCTTCCGCACGCACCATTTTTTTGCATGCGGGCTTTTTCTTGTATTATTGCATGCGAGCCAGTTTTGAGCAAAAATAATAAAATAAATATAAAGCTCACAACCAGCCATTTACAATGAAATAAACGCAGAAAAGTAGAAAATCCTATGTGTTTATTAGTATATTAATTCATGTGTTTTATTTTTTTCAACGTGATCACCAACTGCTAGCCTCAGAAAAATAAAAAAAAAATAGAGTAGACAACATCATAAGTACTTATGTATTCCAAATGACGTAATTATGAATATTAATAGTAGAGTCCTCTCCTAATACATGCGTAAGCAAAGTTCACATCATGAATCGCCATCACTATAAGATGGAAGGTGCTCAATTCTTTCATTTGTATGCATCATACGATATGACCTGCATTTGTGATCACAAGTAATGTATTTTTCAAAGCAGTATTTTGTGTAATTGTACACATCCTATGTTTGCAAGCATCAAGGGCCATACTTAGATGGGCTGGTGGCGGTCCTTCTAATTGACTTTGTAAAAAAATATTTTCTTGCTGGGATAAGTTAAAATTTATATTGCATTTGTTCATGGATAAAAAAAAAGATGCATGTTGTAGAATAAAGTAAACATTCATGTGCTAATGTTTTTTCACGGCCTGAGTTTTATATTAATCTAATCCAAGACAATCCAACAATGTGGAACCCAGTGAGAGGAACCCACTAAAATACTGTTGTTCTTTGGTATGACAGAGGCATCGGATGCTATCTGATCTAATCTTGGCTATATAATCCCAATTATTCACCTTTTTTATGTATTATTATTATTATTATTATTATTATTATTATTATTTTATTATCAACTTTGTGATTGGTGAACTTTTAAGAGGTTCTTTTAGATAATTTATTCAAAATTTTCTCGTATATTATTATTATGAGCCATGTCATACTTATCTTAATACATAAATACAAAATTTGTTATTGGACTTAGGTTAAAATTAGTCGAGATGCTGGACCATAATTAGCATACGTATTTAAAAACAAATTCCAATTTCAAATAATCTCTTATTAAGCGAAAATAAATCTTTTAATAATTTAGTTTTTTTTTGTTGTATTATGACCGACAAAATATTGTGTTTTCATCAATGTTTTTCTTTGCTTACTAAGAATTTTTTTTTAGTAATTAATTTTTTTAATTTTTATTTGAGGTGAATAATTTTACAATTTTTTTTAAAAAAATGCTAAGTGGTGGTAAAAAGCAAATGGGGCTGTAATTGAATAGTAAATGTGTAAAAAATAATGTGAGTGTGTATAAAATAAGATAGGGAATAAAGGCAGGTACAAAAAAACTCATCCATCACATTTTCCGGCCAAGAAGTATTACACCCCGACATAAATCTGCACAAGCACTCAAGCCATCAATGCCCCTTCTTGGGTGATGAAAAAAAACAAAACAAAAAAGCCAAGCCCTTTGTGTGAGGAAGGAGACGAGTTCTCTAATGGCTGGGTTTAAAGTTAGACTATAATAACTTAATTTATTTTTTTAAATAATTAATTAAATTAATAAAAAATATAATATAATAAACTAAATTATTATTTTTTAAATAGATTCACTTTTTAGTAGATCTCATTTTTCAAATTCTCCTCAATTTTTGCTATATTCCTTGCTATTACTACATTCCGATCTTTTTTGTGTTGGTTTTTTTTTTCTGAAAAAATGATATGCATCAGAAACTAAATTTTTTTTTTTATTTAATCGTTAGGAAGGGGTTTTAAGATTACCCCTACATTATACGGTTGATAAAGTGGTTATTATTATCTAAAATATAATTATATAAAAATATTACAAATAATTATTAAATAAGATGGTTGATAAAATAGTTATTGCTACCTAAAGTATGACTGTATAAAAATCTTACCGATAGTTATTAAATATAAGGTTAAATTACTTATATTTACCTGTTATTAGTTCAAGCTCATAATTTTTAAAGCGCATCATTTAATATGAAATATTATATTATTTAAAATAATATTAATGATTTAATTTATTTTAAAACAATTATTAGTTAAATTCAAGTTAATATAGCCTATTAATTATAACCAGGATATTACCGATTTACACGTAGAACTAAAATTACGAACTCGGAGGCTCTCACCCTTATTATACTCAATCCTTCCTCCCTCTTCCTCTCATGGTGACCAATCCCAATCCCTCTTCTTCCACTCCTCCTCCTCCTCCTCCTCCTCTCCCTTGTCGCTGTTGTCGCTCTTTTGGACCGGTTTGACCACTATATTGGGTTGTTTTTCTACCTACCATCTTTTGTTATTCTGGGTGTCTTTGTTTTTTTTTTTTGGTATTGGGTGTTTTTTGTTCTCAACAATCTGTAGGATGAGCTGCTTCGTCTCATGTGATTGCTTTCTTGGTTTTTTCTTGGAAAAACCCAATCTTTGATTCTCTGTTGAAGTTTTTGTTCGTCTGGGTGCCTGGTGTAGCGGATAGAAGGAGCCATGGCACGTGGTCTGGATGCGAGGCCGAGCTCCCCTCGTGGAGCTGGTGTTGGGTTGAATGTCGGGGAAAGGATGCCGTCGGTGCCATCCAGACCGACGACCCCCGAGTCCCCTCCAATGCCAGTTGCTTCCTTTTCTGATCTGAGGAGTGTAAGATGGCGGATCAATCTGGGTGTGCTGCCTTCTGATGATTACTCCGTTGAGGAGCTTCGTCGTGTCACTGCTGATACCCGAAGAAGGTAAAATTGTTGCAAAAAGCCAACTCTTTTTTTTTTAGGAATTTAGATTGGTAATATGCCGATATGACGTGAACTTTCTTGTTGATGGTCGTTTTCTAATCTATGGAGTGTGGACACTCACACACACAAAAAAGAAGGATTTTAAGTATTAGTTTTATGGGATGTGTGCTAATATAACTTTGAATTATACAGTAGCCTCCAGAATGAGTGCAAGCTGATTAAAAATCATATTCATAAACTAGATCGGATCATACTGGTGTGCGGATGTGTGTGTGCCTGTTAAACTGTTAGCTTATTATTATGAGATTTGCCTTGGGTGATTGTTTGGTTGCTTATTAAATGGATCACCTGATTGAGGTTATTTAAAAATAGAATTGCTTGTCAATATCAGCTGGATTGTGAACTGATATTATATGGTTTGTTGCTACATGTTTCATCCCCTAGTGTTGTCTGTGGTTGAAGTTCATCCCTGAATTTTTCTTTGGGGGACGAAAATCATTTTGTCTAGCTTTTTTTTTCCTAAAAGAATAAAGTAAAAAAGGTAGTTGTCAATAAGTTAACTTATTGAGGAAATCTTTCATTAACAGCTACGCTAGCTTGAGAAGACGACTGCTTGTGGATCCTCATGTTTTGAAGGATGAGGTTAAGCCTCTGGATCTCAATGTCGATAATCCGTTGTCACAAAATCCAGGTATTACTCGTTCTTTCATTTGATTTATTTCAAATCTAGGTTCTTTAAATGCTAAGAGGGAACTTTCCAACAGTGTTTTCCAACCTAATCGAGTCATACTAAAACAAACCAACCAACACATCTTCCCCTAATCAAATGTAACAATTTACTTCAAAAATGAAGGATGGCAAATTAAACATGGGAACTTCTGGCTTTAATTGATTTGAATGAGGTGTCCTATAAACTTAAGCTGTTGGGTAATGTATCTATTGGAAGAGAAGATTTAAGTGTAGGTATTTGCCACTTATTGGTGCATTAGTCGAGTTTGAATTTATCTGAGCATGACAACTCCTGTAGAAATCAAGGAAACAGGAAGTGGAAATAGGAGAGAGGAAGGAAAAGAGATGAGACTGACAAAGTTTCATTGACCAAATTTAAACGGTCAAAATCGCCTAGCTATTTCATAGTTATAGACTTCTAATAGGCGATCCCAAAACAACTAGAATCAGAATACTATCAACCAAATCAAAATAGGATTTATTTCAAGTCATAATGATGATCATAGCAATATATTTTCCTTGTTGACAGTTCCTTCTTTGGTAGGTCGTTAATTGTTTTGGTTATCCTTCCTCTCAAGATAGATTTCTTCCACATCTTATACTTGACTTATATTTTGTTCCTGCAGATAGCATGTGGGGCCAGTTTTTTAAGAATGTTGAACTGGAAAGATTAGTGGATCAAGATTTGTCTCGCTTGTACCCAGAGCAAGAAAGTAGTTACTTTCAGACATTTGCTTGTCAGGCTATACTAAGGAGGATACTTCTGTTATGGACTCTTAAGCATCCTGATTATGGCTATCGTCAAGGTATAGTTGTCTCATGAAACATTATACTCAAAAGAGTGTTTGATGATTTAAAAATGTTGTTGAAGATGTTCTAAAATGTCAAAATTAATGACATTCCAAACTTGGTGCATTAAGTTTGAAAATGGCTTTTAGACTGTACCCTCTTGTAATTGTACCTTGATTTTTAGTGAGAGAATGAGGTGACCATCACAATACATAATGTGCACCTTTCGTTTTGAATCAAACAGATCTGTGAATTTGAGTGTTTTATGCATAAGATAATGACATAGTTGTCAATATTAACTTGATTACAGGAATGCACGAACTTTTGGCTCCTTTATTGTATGTACTCCATGTAGATGTTCAACATCTCTTTCAAGTGCGGGAACTCTATCAAGATGCTTTCATTGACAAGTTTGATGACGCATCATTTGCAGACAGTAAGCTCACTTTTTCAAAGGAAAGCTTTTCCCCAAACCACGCTTGCAAAAAGGAACCTGGCAATAACTTTCAGGAAGATGGGGTGTACTTATCTTGCAGTGTGGATGAACTTGAACCGGGTGTAAAGACCATAGTGTTACTAAATGACGCTTATGGAACAGAGGGGGAGCTAGGTGTCCTCCTTTCTGAGAGGTTCATGGAGCATGATGCTTATTGCATGTTTGATGCACTAATGAGTGGAGCTAATGGCATGGTGGCCTTGGCTGATTTTTTTTCCCCTTCACCCATTGCTAAGTCATTGGTTGGCCTTCCTTCCGTAATTGAAGCTTCTTTAGCTATATACCACTTACTGTCAATTGTGGACTCGTCTCTTCACAGTCATCTAGTTGAGCTAGGAGTTGAGCCCCAATACTTTTCCATGAGGTGGCTAAGAGTATTATATGGGCGTGAATTTACATTGGAGAATCTCTTAGTTGTTTGGGATGAAATATTTGCCTCATCAAATGAAAGATTAGATGGGAGGTCAGAAGGCAGTTTGGTTTCTCATTATGATATCTTCAATTCTGCCCGAGGAAATTTTATTATTTCAATGTCAGTGGCAATGCTTCTCCATCTTAGGTCCTCTCTTCTTGCCACAGAACATGCAACCTCCTGCCTACAGAAGTTACTGAATTTTCCTGAAAACATAGAGCTGAAGAAATTAATAGAAAAGGCGAAGTCATTGCAAGGTCTTGCTCTTGATAGCAACACTTCTCTTTCTTTTCGACCAGGATTGCAGGGAATCAGCAAATCATCTCATGTTCGTAATTTTAGTTCACGATCTGTTTCCATGTCTCCGAGAACATCAGTGAGTTTGTTACCAGATAGCTACTGGGAAGAAAAATGGAGAGTATTGCATAAGGAAGATGAACTTCATCAAAATGGCAATGTTAATATTATTTCAAGTGGGCTAAAAAGTCCATCTTGCAAAGGAAAATCTAATCTTTCAAGAGCAGTGTCAACTCCTTTGTCAACAGAGGCATCTGTTGGGAAATTCAATGTTAAATCTTCTACGAGGCGGAGTTTGTTTGAAGAATTCTCTCAAGTAAGAGGAGAACCTAAAGAGCATGCTGATAGCCTCTCTCCTGTTGTTCCAGGCAGTAAAGATTTTTCTGTGGATGCAGTAAAGGACCTTTTTGATGACCTTAGTGGGAAAAAGGTCGAGAATGAAGATAAAAGTTGTTGTGGACAGATGCCTCAAGAAGGCTCGTCTGTTCTCTCATCCTCAAGCTCATCTTCCAGTCAGACACTTGATCATGATAGTGACCCGGAGAAATGCAGTTCAGTTCAATGTGAAAATGGGGATGGAGGTAGTAATAATGAAGAGCTTCCATCTAGTAATCTTCCTCATGATTCACCTATTAATGAACCCAAATCCCTAGAAGAGACTGAATCAGATTTGACAGACAAGCAGAGTCAGGATAGAAAGTCATTTCCTGCCCGTTTTAGTTGGCTTCTACGATTTGGTCGTCGTGATGTGGAGGGAACCTCTGCTAAAGGAGGGCAAACAGAGGTCGAGAGGAATCATTCTTCTGCATCCAATATGTCAAGAGTCAGTGATATCAGCAATGCTGGCAGTGTAAACACCAAATCTGACTCATTAGACAAGAACAGGATGGGTGCTCTGAGAACCCTCGGACAATCTATGTTTGAGAACATTCAGGTAAACATTTTCGCAAGCTCTTCATTTATTTCTTATTTAACCATTTACGTCATGACAGACAATATTTAACGATCTAGCTAGATGTATTTGAAGTTACGAAGATAACCAGCAATAGTACTTGGTGTTATTTCTGGAACAAAGGATATAGTGGGACAAGTGAGCAAAACAGAACATGGAAAAGATATTTTAAAAAAGATCAAAATAATGAAAATTTCATATAAATTTTAAAATTCAAAACTCCCACCAAGAACTCTTCATTAACCGTCTACTTGGGATATATTTTTGTACCTACAATTGTCTGCTGCAAGACTGATAGTCAAGAAGAAGCCACTTCAATTACTTTCATGATGTTCCTTTTCTTGAGTGATACATTTTTCCATTTGTTTTGCCAAGCATATGCGTTCTGATCTGGAAACGATGGTAGCTGTTCGGTTGTCCTTACAAGACTATTAGTCAAAACTTTATAAATCATTAACGATTATCTTTTGGAGGAAACTATTAGATGTTTATAGTTCTATTATTATTAATAAATTTCCAATTTTATAATTGCAGTGTTAATGGGTAGTCGTTTAGTTTAGGATTGCATGAGGTTTTCATGAATCATCACCTACATTGTAACTGGAGTTATTAGGTTGATTAATATAGTTTTAGCACTTCTTTGTTGGCATCTTTTTTTTATTTTGTTTTAGATGGTTATCCTTGTACTGCCATGTGAGAGAGACTCTTCTGTCTGTTGCATCTTAGGGTACAGCAAGGGGATGATAAACTCTCAATGCTGTATTATGCATACAATGTGTCTGCTCCTAATGGAAGTCACCCTATCCAAAATCCAAGATGTGATTGTACTTAATCTGCACTATGCCATTTCTTATTTTAATACACTTTATTTCTTTAATTTCCGTGCGAGATTCTTGTGTAAAATATTTACTCCTGATTAATGTCTTTTCATCTACAAAGCTATTATTTGATTTAAGTGAATCATACGACCTTTTCATTATCTGGTTTACTAGTTAGTAACTTGTTATGTTGAGCAGGCTATTGAGCATGCTTTCCAGCAAGATCAAAGGCAGGTGGGTGGTTCACTAGACCTGTCCAGAAACTTGCTCATTGGTAAAGGTCAAGTCACAGTAATGGCAGCCTTGAAGGAGCTACGTAAAATCAGCAATATTTTGTCAGAGATGTGAATTTGTTGTACATTCTGTCTTTCGCCGTGACCATGTTTAACCAGCTTTCCAGCTTCTGTGGGATTGGCATTTTTTGAGCCCGAAATAAGATGAACTCTGGGCAATTTTCTATTTCAATTCCTGACGGCATGCATGCTCTGCCTTCCATTCTACTGGAATGGAACTCCTGTATCCTGCTTGGTTTTTTGGCGGAAGATTCACAAATAATTTGCACTGTGTATAAAGATAGTGGTATCTGCTCTCTTCTCATAATTTCCAAGCTCAGAATCTGTTGGCCCAAATGCTGCATAATCTTTGAAGTAAAAAAAATAGTGGAAACCGGAAAACTAATTTCATTTCAGATAAAAGACTTTCAGAATTAATTTGGATTTTAATCTAATTTTCAGGTTAAAAAGGGGATGGATTTTTCATGATTAGAACTGAAAAATCAGATCAAATAAGCATCAAATTGATACCCAATGTCCCCTTTTAACAACTACCGAAGATGAAGTTCGCTGCTCTCCTTTTTTCTGTCACTTGGTTTTTCTTCCATGCATCACTGGTAAACTGGAGTAACCGGGCAAATAGTGTATCTTGAAAATATGTTTTTCACAATCCAAATCATGGAGATTACTTTGTACCTTTTGCAATCGAGGTAGAACATGGTACAATCTACCCATGCTAATCACATAAAACCTCATAATTGGTGATGTGCATGGACTACTAAAAATTGGAAGGTGGCCGATGTTGGGACACTGCAGCTGCTGTAAACTTGTCGTAACTTGTGTCAAACAAAAAAGAGACCTAAAAACAGACTGAACTAAGAATATACCATATTCGCATTGGAAACTATAAAGACAATAATACACTAGCATTTTAAACGAGCAGCCCACAGCTACACTGAATTTACAATACCAAACATTTGTTGAAGTTATGACGCTACAAGTAAGCAAAAAAATAGAAACTACGGTTGATTTTGCTGTCTCTGTTGCGGGTAACTAGGATTCTGAGTCGTGTTTTGAAGGGCTACCATACCAGGCTGAAGATTTTGGGGGTTGGTAGGAATATTTGCAAAGCCACCTTGAGTAACGTGCTGCTGCTGTTGCATTTGCATCATATTTGTAGCATTTCCAGATCCCATATTGAACACTACAATACATAAGAGGACAGCACGCCATTCATATTAGTTTCCCCTTTCGTTATCCATTATCAATTTTGACAGTCTCATAAATATACTACTCTAAACTCAATCAGTTTCATCTGTTGGGTATCTGATGACTGATGCTATTTGGAAAAAACATGAATGGCTTTCTGTAAGATGATGTTGATGACAGAATAAATGGTTGTCCCATAAGATGATAAAAAATGACAGAGCAAAAATACTTTGATCGCTTAGCATTTGAGAAGGATGACTCCGTTGAGTATGTCCTCCAGCTATGCCAAACTGCCAACACAAAATATTTCAATAATTGTAAGTGATTCAAAAAAGAATCTATATAGGTCATGATTATTGGTGACAGCAACCTTTGCCTGTTTTCTTGCATTTGCACAGGGTATTGTGAAGCTTCTGACAGGTCATGATTCAAAAATTTTACTTATTTTCATTTTGTGTATTTATCTTCATATGAAGGAAACAAATTTTCTAGATCTCTTTTTGGCAGATCTGATTCTGTGAAATTAATCATATGCTTCCCATAGAGAAAAACAAAATTATGCCCATCGATTTACTCCTCATTGAAAGCAATACGGATTTCCTAATCTTCTAACATACACAAAAGATCAGGTATCACAGAATTGCATTAAGCACAGTATCATAGTTATTTTCAGACGAAAAAAGTTTTCAATGAACATGAAAATTCACCCACCATGTACAATGATACCTAAGAACTATACTAAAAGATTCCCTCACAAATTATTTACTAGAATAAACATAAAAGAACAGAATGGTTTATTACCTGCATCCGTGCCATAGGAGTTTGTGATGTCATTGTGGTCGGCATGTTAGAGAGCTGCAACAAAAGATTATGCACAAGCCCCAATAAGTTACTTGCAATATGACTTTCAAAACACAAGTGCAGCAACTAAAATTCAAAATCACAAAGGCTCTGCATAATGCTATTGCTCCAATTTCATTATTAGATCAACATTAGTTAATTAGCAAAAAATATTATTCACAAAACCAATTTAATTTACAGTGCTAACATTCGACAAAATGTACAATAGTTAACCAATTAAAATTCAAAGTAACATCTACAATACTTGTATTGAACAAAAATCATCCAGGCTGTACTTAGTGGACAGAAAGCCCACCAAAAAATTACTAGCACACAATTTTACAGCAATCCCGAAATACATATGAGAGATAAGACGTAAAAAAAACCATGCTTAATATAGTTCAGCTAAACCAACTCCATTTCCGCAAGAAGTAATTGCTTATCACAAAAGAAATATTATGCTCATGACGGCGTAGGCATCTGATAGATCTTTCATAACCAATCACCAGTCAAAAAGAAAAACACCACATTCTTGTCAACTTATATTAAACTAATAATATGAAAAAACTGAAAATAATTTTTGCTCCTCATGTTTTAAAAAGGCAAGAAAAGTAAAATGTCTCTTTCTAAGTTATTACAATGAAATGGATGGGAATAAAAAATGATTAACCATTTGAGAACTTGGTGATGTCTGGGCAGCATTGAACATGGCATTGTTTGCCGTTCCCACAAATTGGTTCAAATGACTTTTCAGCTGAGTAGTTTGGTTCAGTTGATTTTGTCCAATGTGATGCTGAATCTGACCAGACTGAAGTTGCCTATTCTGAAACTGATGTGACAGTGGCTGTGAATATTGCATCTGGTGCTGCCCTTGTAGCTAAACAAAGAAAATACAGTATGAAGCTGCTGAACTCATGAACCAAAAAGTACACAGCTATAAGCAACTAGCATGTCCAACACCGGTAGCTTCACATGAATAGAAAAGCACTATGGAAACTATTCAAACTAACCTGGTTGGGAGAGATTACATGGATATAAAATATAGCTTACATGGTGAGTTATATTATTCATGAAAGATGCCTAACTTAATGTTTTGCATTAAATGTATACCTGAGTGATATGCCAGTGTAGTATGAGCTGATTTGGTTGAAATAGCTTTGCATACTAAAAGGGATTATCTCATTTTGTGAAGAAATAATTTTGTTGCTCATGTTGAAGTAATTAATTTATATCCCAATACACCAAATAATGTGATATCTTGAACTATATTACTTTTGAGAGCATTATTGCGACACAATTTTATCCTAACACACAAGTTGTCTTATTTGCTGAGAATAAACTATCATTTTATATATAATATTTTGTGATAGTATTGAACATGTTGAAATTATCATACATATTTCATGATATGTTTGTCAAAACATTTCATTAACACAAAAAATAGTATGTTAAATGAAATAAATGACTTTCTCATAATGCGTTCACCTTTAATGCTTGAGTAGCATTGAGAGGGGAGACATTTTCATTTGATTTTTAAATGTCGTCATGATATGTGACCAAAATGTGACCATCTTCTCAAATGATCGATATGGTTTCCCACAACCATAAATCCCATATAGCTAGATATAAGACTTACAGAGTTGAATCAATTGTGACTATGCTAATTGTCTCAGGCCAATTGCATGAGTGGCAATTGGATTGAAATTTGTATGGTGTTCATAAAAAACATATGCTCTATGTAAGTTATATTCTAAGTAAATATCTATCGACAATAACATATGAGTTATACCACGTGTGCACAAATGATTCATACCACTTGTGCAACTACGACTATGATTATTATAGGCAATTCATTAACCACACATTTTTGGTCCATATTAATAGATTTAAATAAAACTAAGTCTATACTTAATAAAGTAACTCACTACTTAATAGAGTAACTTTATACTTAGAGTAAATAAAATTAACTCTCTTAAATAAAATTTATCCTAACCAAAATGAAGATTGGTGGAGTCCGCTTGTCATGGGCAACCCACAAAATAAATTGCCAATAGGTTTCATTTCTATCCATGTTTTGATTGTTTGTCCAAAACTTCTCATTTCTCTTACGTTATCCCACATCAATATTCAAAGTAGGTTGACTAATGAAGGATTAGAGAAGGAGAAACAAACTGAGCCAAAAGAAATAACAAAGGCACGCAACCAAAAACTCTTCAATTAGTCATTATCAAAAAGCTAATAAAATGTATGGGTTCGTCAATATTCATAGGCAAAAAAACCCAAAAGAATCCTAAACTAAGCAAGTTCTAAATCACCTCGAAAATAATTCCAGAAATCCAAATAGAATCCTTATTAAACTCAAATTCCCATTATAAGATTAATAGAAAAGGAGACTCTTTAAACTGCTAGCATAGTATGCATCACTCTCATCTTGATCAAAAACAGGTTATGGAACCACAAGGGTATGACTAAGACGAAAGTGGCTTGTAGTGGAATATTAGGTAGAAGACTAGTAGTATAACTAATAATGATGCATTCACCATCATCAGTTCCCATCTGCACCGTGTCAATGTTTGCACGTAGATGAACTTTTTAAGGCAACTTGCTTTTTTTCCTATAGCTCTCTTATTTAGTCCTTATTTCATTTTTAAAGCACAATATTCCTTGAGAAACTGTTGTATCTGAAGATGCTTTGCTTGTACCTGACTCAGCCCACCAGATGCCGACACTTGCCTCAATTGTTGTTGGGCTACAAGTGGTTGATGTTGCGGAAGCTGCACCATCTTCTGCCTCTGCTGCTGCTGTTGAGCATGTTGCAGTGGTGAAGGCGTGTTCATCATGCTTGCACCAGATCTAGGCGAATTTGCATAAGATAAGGGCGATGCTGTAGTATTCTCAAAAGTATTAGTTCCAGACACACCAGAAGGTGAAGGAACTGATCTCCCAATTAGCTGAGATCCTGTAGTCTGTGGATAGATTAGTAAAGATGAGATGATAAATCAAGAAGATATTTCGGCCACGACAAATAGAAACTTATAAAAATCATGGTCATGAAACTTAAAGCTACCCATCAAATAAAATAGCTGTCCATAATAATCAATCTAACCTGCATCATAGACACTTGTGTGTTTGAGTTGTTTGGCATCATGGAAGGCAACACATTTTTTTGGTTCAAGTAGCCACCTGCAATGCCACATTAATCACCATATAGCTGCTTACTCACCAAACAAAATGACACACAAGAAGTGGCAGATTTTTACCAGAACTATCTCCAAAATTCTGTGAACCATCAGCAATGGTTAGCACATCCACCAAATGTGGAGGAAGGGAAGCAGGAGGGTGCCTATGGTCTGATATTCGTACTCCTGAACATCCATGATTCCATGTATACGGAACAATGTAAGATCATTACTATTTAACACGTTGCATCAGCTGAATAGCAAAAAAATTAAACTCAAGTGTAACCATATGGGACAAAACATCAATGTTCATTGTTTGTTAAGCACTATCAACTTACAAAAGACTGGATATTGAACAAAGACACCCATGACTAACCTTCACCATAATTTACAGCAGCTCGAAGTGAGTTCTCTTGCTCTTGAATTTTTGCAGCTTGTGCTTTATCTAGTGTTGGCAGATTTGTAGAGCCTTGACGAGAACCTAGGCCATAGGCCTTCCGTGCATCAGCTATAATTTTTTCAGCACTCTCACAAGCTGCAGTGATCATATCAATGCGTGTCTGCAAAAGTTCACAGCATATTTTCAAGCTTCAATGCATAAGCCACAGGTACAAAGATGCCGATGGAGACAACTAGGAAAAACAGGAGAATGAGATTAGGTGCAGATGACAGAAAGCTTATTAACCTTTAACTTTTCAATTTGTGTTGGCATGGGAAGGTTTTGCAGCCCAAGCAATATCTGCTCTTTCTTAGAATTATCTTCAGTTTCCATCTCTGGCAATAGCTTTGAAGATAACATTACAGGGAGGACTGTACAGATAAAACAATTCATCACTCCAATTCCGTGGAAATTCAACCATAAATATCTCAACGATAGCAGCGTGATTGGAGTTACAATTAGAGTGCCATTTGATTCTCCAACTGCATAATATCTAGTTGAACCAATAGCTTTGAATATAAAATTACAAGGGCTTCCAGCTTATGAGAACATAAGAAGCAAAAAGCAACCTCAACAGCTATATCAGTACCAAAAAAAAAGGTGATTTTCAAATTTCCTATTTTTTTCCATTCCCTTCATGCCAACCAACCACACACTAACTGAATCCGTCTCCTAGGATATCATGATTCCTGACTTTGACAATATAATCAAGAAAAACAAAATTGACTTACAAATAACACTAGATAATTCATACTTACTAGTCGCATTCTCCGCATTCACATTCCTCGGATGAACAACAAAAGCCTTGGACACTTTTTTTATGTCTTCCACAATGTTGAACAGCTCCAGATTCACCATAGAAAACTGTCCCAGCACGTCTTGCCTACCAATCGAAGCACACGAACACGATTTCAAACCAAAACCAAACAAAAAAAATGGAAATCGCGATCGAATTACCATTTGGGGGTGGAATTGGTGCGGGCGAGGAGATCGAAGTCTTCGAGGATGCGAGAGATGGTCTTTAAGAGGCCGAGGGCGCGGGTTTTGACGGACTCGAGGTTGAGCTGCTGCACCACCGCTTGGTTCAGTCGCTCCGCCTTAGGCGGAGGCGGCACCGCCTGCTCCGGTGGCGGCCCGCCGGCGCCGCCGCCGTCCGCGGGTTTCGGAGCCGCCGCTGCCATCGCCAGGCCCCGCCGACTAAACCGGAACGGGCGGCTTCCATATTAGTGCCCTCACCGTGCTTCTGTAAACGGGTTTCGAACCGACCCGTGACCGACCAGATCGGATCGTTGTCAGGGTGGTTTTATTTTTTATCCTAATAAAAAATAACGAATATATATTTCTGGAAAAAATATATTTAAAATTTTTTGAGGGATTTATTATCATCAACCGCCCCTGTGTGTGGCTGGCTATAATGAAATTGAATATCAGTAGGAGGTGACAAACAAGGTTATATTAAATTTTATTTTTTATTTATCATAACTAGCCAAGGGAGTAACTACAAAATTAAAATTTTCTCTATTACATATTAGTGTAATAGAAAAAAAACATTGTAGATCAAGTCAGGGCTAAATTCTGAATCATGACACAATAAATGATAAATATATGTGTATTAAAAACAAATTTAAAATAATGAGAATAGAAGTATAAGTGAATTATTTTTTTAACATATTTTCTTCGTACGCGTAGTTAGCTATCACCCGTCATAATAAGGCATAAATCTCAATATTAGTTTGGCACAATATAATCAAATTAGACTTTGTCTTTTAACCTCATGTTCAACCAAAATTAATGATGAGAATAATTTTTTTTTCTTGTTAAATGTTATTGTAATTATCAAAATTATAAATGACAAACTAAAACATTTGAATACTGTATCTATGTCAGGTATGCCATAATTCGTGTATTTATTTTTTCAGCTTCAAAATTTATTAACTATGTTGGCAAATTGTTTGCATTCATTCATTTTATTTATGATTATGGTTAAATTAAATAATATCTTATATATATATATATATATATAAGTAAAGGGTTTATGACCCCATAGCAAAAAAAAAAAAAAAAAACTGCCCTAAGCTTATATTTGGCCATCCAATTACAAGGATGACATAGATCTAGTGTTCTAAAAAAAATGCATTTAACCGAAGATGTTGTCCCACTACCACTGCCACCGC
>JAVDBV010048275.1:0-19662 GCA_032619315.1 Piper longum | reverse complement strand
TATATATATATATATATATATATAATGTTATCGAGTCGAGTTCGAATTATAACCGAATCGAGTCGAATACGACCTTACTCAAGCTCGGCTCGTAGGATTTGAGTTTGAGTCGAGTTCTAGTTCGAGTATTTAAATGTCGAGTTTCGAATCATGTCGAACTGAGTCAAATACCAAATATTCACGAGTTAGCTTGCTTAATTAGCAATCCTATATAGAGTCATCTCCCAAGCCAACTTAAACGTTACATGCAATTTATTTGATCTCTTCTTCTCAAGAATAATAGCAGCAATGGCAGCACGGTGGCTGCGGCGAATGCAAGATTGGTTTAACTAATTACAGTGAAGAAGATGAACCAGGGCTTTCATATGGGAGATAAATGTGCATTATTGGGCTTTACGCATGTATACATTGACAACCCAGTCATTCTAACCATTTTTTTACCCAAAGCATCGTTCTAACCTTTCATGCTAATATGGTTGCCTCTTTTACATTTTTTGTTTTTTTGTCATGTACTTATGTATTGCAAGTACATGTTCTATATTTAAAAGGTAATTTTTAAATGTACTTTAAATTTTTTATTTTCATAACAAATTTAAATCTGATTTTTATCACATGTTGGAAAATTTCAATTCATATTTTAAATAGAATTATAAAGTTAAGATTTCTTTTGTATGAATGAGCTTCTTATTTATTAATTGGAATTGAATTGTTTGACTGTATTTTTAATTTTTAATTAGCATTGCAAATTTAAATTGGAAATTGTCCATATCTGTTGTAGAAAATTCATATCCTATTTTTAATTTAATTTTTCAAATAATTTATTTAATTATGAATGAATCATGGACTATGCATATAATATAATGGTACTTTTGAAATAGTTTTAAAAGTATAAATTTTATAAGCAGAATTTTGCTAAAGCATGAGGCGGCTGCCCCACAGCGTCTGTCCGTCATGATTTTTTAGACTAGCAGGAGGATGAAATTGATTAGCTTTTTCTTGGGAGTTTAAAATTTTTTTGTTATTGATGCTGCAAACACTCGCATGTGAAGCTCTACTCGCTTATACTTCACGTTGAGTAGGGGGTTTGAACGCCTTTAGATGGTTGGGTTACTCTACTTGATGACAATTAGCTCCAACTTACACAACTGGATTTATTTTTCTCGTTCATACACCCATTAACTTAATTGATTGTTATTTAAATATATTATTTAATGTTTAATCGAATTAAATAGTTGAGTACGGGTTTTATTAAATGGTAATGGTTGGGTTCATTTTGAGTACCTGTAACCCAATTTTTGCGATGCGAGTGATCTAGTCAAAGTATCCTTTCTTGCCATATCTGCGTTGGAAATTTTAGCACAGGAAAGGTTGGAATTTACACACTTGATTGAGAAAGACAAACCAAAAATTATTTGCACCAAAGAATTTGTTAGTCTCGAGTCCAATAATTGAGTTTAAAAACACCCAAAACCACCATTGAGTTTAAAAACACCAAAAACCAACAATCTGGCGTAGCTAATGTTATGTTATCTTGTCATTGCCAAATCCTAACTTTTTTTTAACTATATAATTCAATTCGTGGGGAATATTAAAAGAAATTCAATTTTTTTAATAATTACATATAATTTCCCATTTATTAGATAATATTTAAAAAAAATCTTTCTGATAAAAAACTCTCCCATAAAATAGCATTTTCAATTTTTTTATGATAAATTAATATTTTTACTACGAATTATCTTTATAAATTTTTAAATTTCTCGTTTTTCTATTATGCTAAATTACCCCGCCCCCAGCGTGTTTAAAATCAATCTGAGGGAAACAAAATGTCCCTTAAGATAATTGACACTAATAATCGCCACTCAGTAAGCAGGAAAACATAGAAAGGGGAATTTGAAGATAAACACATCGAAGGCGTAAGCGTAACACATAAACTATTACCAATGAAACAGTGGCACTTATATCCACCCATACACATCATCCATGCCTGGACAAGACCCCACCAACTTGGCAACTCCATTGCTTATAGCCTTAATACAAAAGTTTATACAAGACTTTATACTAAAAACTAGTCAAAATACCCAGTCCAATGCGCTGGCTATACTTTTATAATTTTTAATTTAAAACATAAATTTTAAAACAAATAGATGGTTAAATTTATGAAGCTAGTAAATATGAAAATTAAGCTTAAATATAAGATAAAAAAATTGAAAATTGATTTATCAAAAATCTGAACATATTTCTCAAAGTATTTAGAAAGCCAATTTAACACAATAAACCTTGAATGGACAATAATTATATCATGTTATAATTAGAAGAGTTTTTTTAAACAAAATCATAGAGCTACATCATATTTTAGAACTCTAATACTATGAGGCCAGCTATGAACCAAAAAAGTTAAATATTTAAGGATGTACCAATTCCATTTTTGGAAATTTACAAATGCCAAAAAGGAAATTATGACAAAAACAATTTATAAAAAATAAGGGTGCAATTACAAATTTTAAACGATTTTAAAAAAATATAGCATAAAAAAATCGTTAAAGATGGACTTAAAATTGTATAGAAGTGAATAATACAAACAAACATAGAGTGGGAGATCAACCAACATAATATATAAATAATAAATAACAGTTGAGAGAGCTGAGATAATCAATCACACTAAAAAATCTATTTAATAATGAAAACATTATTCTCTTAATCAATCTACCAAACAATTGCAGAACTCTTCGTCATTTGAAATGTTTTACAAGATAACACAACTTCAACATTGTCGGTAAATATGAACAGTTTTTTTTAATAAAATAAAACCTCACTCATTATCATCCCCTGAATATAATTAAACAATCGCCGACAAGTTAATAGCCGCTGCCCGCCCGGCGCCTACCATCAAAAACCCATCAGTGCCAGAAAAAAAGGAAATCTGCACAGGAGGAGGAGTAATAATTCTGTATTTATCACTCATATAAACAACCTACCATGCATTATTTAAGCAATAAAGGCATTTAAGAAGGCACGATTTTTACATGGACAGTCTAAAAAATTTAACAAATGACAAAAAAATTGCTTAAAAAACTTTATGGCCCTGAAAGGTGGATGGAAGAAGAAAGGGGAGGAGATATCTTCTAATGGTTTACAAAACTCTCCAATATGATTTGATAGACGTTAAGATAAAAACAAAAAACTGTCATCGAAAACAAATTTAAAAATCACAAATTTAAGTAACCACTCTGAAAATGTAGCCGAGTCTAATAAATTGCAACATGAATAAAAGTTACACTCTAATTATACATGAAGGGAAGAAAAATAGTAATTAAATCGAATTACAGGTGAAAAAGGATAATCACTACTCACAGGTTAATAAAATAAAATGTGCCTACAATTTTAGCCCCTTACAATATACCTTTCAGTAAGTTTAGAATCCAAGTCAAAGCGACCCATCTTTCAACCGCTCAAAGCTAATCTCCACGAACCGCCCAGACGAAGCACAAATAATCGGAATAAATTAAGAATTAACACGTTATCGTCTTACCAAGGCCGATAGAGTGGGGAGAGAGAGAGAGAGAGAGAGAGCACAGTGAATCGAAAGATATAGACCTCATGGAGTCTGGCCTAGCCGATAAATATTCCGGCGGCAATTTTCATAGCCGCATCCGTCACGACCAACAAATCAAATATCCTAACATGTGGCTAATCCCTTCGAGCCGCAGTCAACCCCGCCTTGTACCTCCGGATCAATGTAAAATGACCCAAATCTTCTTCTCCCTCAAAATCTCTTCAAATTCCTTCACCTTTACCATCATCAAGAAACAAAAACGTTGCCTATAAATTTATTCCAATCACAATTGAGGCACCATTTTAGAATACAAAAATCCAATTTTTTTTATAAAGAACAAAAGAAGTACAATGCTTTGACAACCCATATACATTTAACATATTAACAATGTTACAAACCTGTGATTCGGCATTGATGACCTAAGCTATGAGATAGTAGAGGTGACGAAGAGACAAGAGAAAGGGCTTCCCCTCAGCACGAGGAGTCCATTCATCAGAAACGCTACTGAATAAAACATCTCAGGTGTTATTCCTTATTAATTTTTTGCATACTTAATACAAAGATGTAAAGGTTGAAAAATATGACAAGAAAGAACTCATGGGAGTACACTACGATAAAAAATCCATGCAAAAATCCAATTCAAGTAAACTCTCAAAACCGCTAGTTGCTACAAATTAAAAAAATTTAAAATTAAAGCCGAAGAATAAGTCATGCAATGATTTATTCGTGATTACATAAGGTAATCTAATGGATTTCAACTGCCTCTTTGGCGTACTATCCTTCCTCCCTTGAGCTAGCAAGATAGTGTGCCAAGTCTAAATCCAAAGCATGAATTCGAGAACAGAGCAACACATAACAACAAAAACACACACAGAAAAGAAAGCTTTGAGATAGGAGAGACCAATTTTTTCAGGACCAGAGTAATGAGGAGGGATGGTGCATTCTTGGAGAGGGAAGCAGACATGGAGTTAGTGGAAGAGATGGAAAAAAATCAGGAATATCTCCTGCAAATAAAAGTAAACATGTTAATCTTGCTTTAATTTTCTTTAGATGTCTACTATACAATAAATCCAATAACCCGCATCAATTGTGATTTCATTTGTACCATCACACAGTACTAACAACGGGAAAAAAAATCTAAGTACTTACTAATTATTGAGATCCCTTAAACTCAATATCACAACTTCCCCCAAAACAAATTCATCTAACTTTCACAAATTCAGAATTCAAATCCTTCCACCCAAAATCACTAAGAAATTAAAAAGAAAAAACCCACCTCAACACAAAAGAAGTCTAAAGATGTGCAGCCCTTGGTTAATGGTAAACTACAGGTGAGGTGACGGTTGGAGGCAAATTGATGGTCGGCCGGCAATGGCCTCATGGGTATCAATGAAAAACTTTTTGAACGGTGATGGCGCGTTGGGGGATAACACACAGCTCTGTTCATCTTAATCCAACTCTTTCCAGTGCTCCTCCATTTGAAGATAGGAAACGAGAAGGAAAGAATTAGGGAGGAAAAGAGGATGGCAAGGCAGTAGGGAAAGTGGGGTGGTTTTTTTTAAAACAGTTAAGGCTTTAACTCATTGCCTCCAATAAAATAATTGTTTATCAGTTTTATAAGCCCCGTTTGATCGTGCATTAACTTCAACCGTGTTTCAGTTTTTGTAAATAACTACATAGCGTAAATAACTATTAAGTAACTGCAAATAAATTTGCCGCTTTCCATGCGAACTTGTTTGCCCTGTATTGTTTTCTGTCACGTGCATCATTTTAACCAACTCCGCCAAACAGCTGCTAATAAATGAAACGGAATGGCTCCAGGTGCAATCATGCGCGAGCTACACAAGTACAAGCCCAGAAAAACTTACAGTAACTGCACCCACTTTCTCGGACAGCCATTTCAGAATGCTGTGTTTTGTACTTTTTAAGGTATAGATAGAACATAGAAAGCGACAAAAGGTACAACTGAACAAGCACGTCAACAAACACAAGCATACGGTCCATACCTAACATCTTCCTTCTTCGAGCACAACATTCCGAAGACTTTTTACAACATTGCCGATATTACAGTACGGTGTCCCTCATTTTGTCACTAGTTCTGTCATGCCCTTCTTCTTCTTCTTCGGATTGAACATGTACAAGAGGGTCGTCAGATGTCACAGGTCGTGAGTAGGAGGAGGGCTCCTGGGTCTATTTTCGGATGCCGATGCTCTCTCATAAGCGTCCGACGGCGACTTCCTCCGGAAGCGATAAGCGCCTCTGCCTCCTCCTGGTCTCCACCGTCCAAAAAATGCCAACCAAACCCCACCCACAAATCAGTAATCATCCATGGATAACTAACATATCAAAGATTGATACAACTACGTACGGACGCCAGTTTTCCTTTGAAGCTTACATAAGCTTCTTCTATTATTCCAAGTGCACTGTGAAAACTTAATGATAGAGTTCCAATCTGAGAAACTATCCTTCCATGCATATTTTGTAAACAGCATATTCATCAAATTCAAGTGAGCATTGAGACACATGAGTAGATAATTAATTAAATTTAAAATCTATCTATATAGGGGCCAACATTGAGCTCGATCTAATAAAATACCCTATCCATCAAATAAGATATTAGCCACCTATGATTATTGTTACAACGATTTCCAATATTATACATGCCAATCATTTTGTTTTCCAATGTAACTTGTACACAACCCTCACACGCCAAAACACCACGCACCACTCACGCACATTTTATCCCCGGGAATCAAAACCAGCTTAGATAGCGAACTGTCAATTTAAAAGCCTTAATTATGTAATTAATTACTATACATTATGAAGGAGTGATTACAGGTTTCAAGTATACAATACCAAGTGATTTCAACTCGAAGTTCACACTGCGGGAAAAGGAACGTATTTCCAAGCAGATAAGCCCGTATAAGGGAAGCCAATATCTTCTTCGTAAATACAAAAAGTAATAAAGCTCATGCCTTTGTCAATCGTCACTTCCAACTAACTTGGATTCTAAAGCATCTGATTCATCATTTCTTTTAATATTTTCCATTAAAAATACAGAAGAAGAAAAACACAATCAGTTGATAGTATTTCGTCGGAAAAAGCGAAGAACAAAGAGAAGAGATCGGAGGGTGACGAGCTCACCGGAAAGCGGAGACAGGGAAGAGGGGGAGGAGCCGGCCGGCGACACCGGCGGGGACGCGTACCCGGCCGGTCTAACGATGGTGATACTGCGAGTCACCTTCACCGACTCGGAGGTGGCCAGCCCGCCAACTCCCTCCTCCAGCGTCGCACTCCCGCCGTCATTCACTGCAACCAAATTAAACCCCAAGGAGAGACACTCGTGAAAGCCAACCAACCATAATACTTCCTCAACGCCATCTCCGTCAACAAATCAAACCAATTCCAAACCAGTAGTTCCATTCAGATTCACACAAATCGGAACATCACAGTGCTACTTCTCACGATCAAAACACTGCACAAGCCGGAACAAAAAATTCACAAAAAATGTTCACTCACTAACAACTAATCCCCACAAACAAATCAAACAAATTCCAAACATCATCCATCAAATCCACACCACGATCAAACCAAAACAAGCTACTTAACGTGATTAATCCATCCACCACGCATTAAATCAAAGTTCGCGATCATAATTCCCGGAATAATTTTGAAAAACACTCGTCGATGCTAACTACTTCACTCTAACTATCCACTTTTACACAAATCAACACTACGATCCAACCGATTCTGATCGAAAACGATTTCGAAATACAAGTAATTCAAATTTAGCACGGAGATTTTAACTTCGTTCGTTCAGAAAAACGAGTTTCCGTCGCTCCACCTTTAAGGGAGGGATCGGAGCGCGGGGAGAAGGAGGAGTGTTTCCGGAGGCGCCCGAGGCCACTCTCCGGCCGCGGTCCGGCCAAAGTATCATCCCAAAGCTTGTCCAGAAGGCCCATCGGAGACGACGGCGATATCGGTGGCGGCGGTTGCGGCAGCAATGTGTGGATTGGGGTGATATTTATCGACGCGAGGGGTTTGGAATTGAGAAGATCTGGACCATTGATCGTTGATATTGGCGAACGGTAGAGATGTGATTGGGGCACCGATAAGGATGACACAACGGGACCGTCCCCACAGATGGTAAAGTGGGGGCACACGTGTCCGGGCGTGTCACGTGAAAGGCGCAGGCGAGTGTGTCGTCTATGGATTGACAGTTTTAGGCTTGTAATTTTGTGTGGGATTTGTTTAATTGGGGGTGGATTAAGGGAATTTCAGCCTTTACGAATATCCCGCCGAGGAGGGTGACTGGTCTGGATAGGCACGTGATGTAGGCGGTGTGCGACCTAGCTCAACATGGCTTATGAGTTATGAGGCGTTTGTTTGGAATTTAGAAATTTTTATCAAGTATTTTGAATTGTTTGGATTTTTAAAAATAACCAAACTTTAAAAATATTGTTTGGCACGTATAATTATTTTTAAAAATTTTAATAATATTATTTGATAGCATAAAAAATAATACAAAATTAGACAAAGATAGCGGCAGAAGAAAAAAAGGGAGGAAGAGGGGATGCAATAATGCCATAAAAAAATTTTAGATTGCCTGTATTTTTTAAAAAAAATATATACGAAACCAATAAAAATAATTTTAACATTTTTTAAAATTTTCTATTAAATAGGTTCAAAATAATGCAACTAGAATCCTTATAAAAAGCACTTTAATTTTTTTTAACATTATTTTTTTCTTTTCTTTGGCCTTATTTTAATTGTAATTTCATCTTCTAAATTTGGTGTGATATTCGCACTAAATCATATCAAAACTCTAAATATTCACATCCTTCCCATATATTATCAACTTCTCTTTTTCGGGAAAAAAAATCTTCTCTCCATTTTTGTACTCAAAATCAATCATAATATTATAAAAAAACATCATATTATATATAAAAAATTTAGTTTACAACGGTGTAAGACGCCTTTTATTGTGCAAGTGCTAGAGTACAGCGACATATTACTTATCAGTTATGCTATATCAAACAATCTTAAAAAAAAAAAATTGTCCTGCACAGCTCTAATTGTCATTTTATAAGATTGCGATTTACAGACAAGAGCAAAATTTAATCTTTATTCATTATTTTTCCAGTGTAATGAAATCTTGATAAATGTCATCAAAATATATTTCTGTTAAATAATTAAGGTGACAATAATCATTCTTTAGTATTAAATTATCTTCTTTACACTTTAAGTTTGTTTGGGTCTTCCCTCCATGAAGAGGAGGGCAACCTGGAGAGCCAATAGGAAGCAGTGACACACAAAGGTGGTGGCCAAACAAGTGGTTGGTCACCTGAGCGCCCAAGACAAAGGTACCAAGGCACCCACCCACCTTGGACTGCGAGAAGGAGCCCGAGCGTCGGATTTCTAGGCGCTCGAGTGTCGGGTAATTTGGCGTACAAAAAAAATGAGTGTCTCGATGCAATGGCGACGGGGGCCGAACCGGATCTGGTCCATTTTGGATGGATTTGTTTACGGATTTTGACCATTTCAAGGGCTATGTAAAGAAAATAGTATGGTTTATATAAGATGTTTATTTCATAACATATTAGACGGGGAAAGAGGTGCCCAGTGCTTGACTTTGAGAGAAGAAGAAGAAGATATTGACGATTGTGAGGAAAAATTGCTTCTTACACATTAGGTTCTTCGTCAAATTGTGAATCGGTTGTCGTGCTCTACCAAGAACAACACTCGTGATCTCACAAGTTCTCTACTCTTTGTATAACAATATATAAGAAAATATTTTAGATATGTATTGGGGGTAATATTATTCATATTTGGGAGTGGCTTTCATTCTAAGAGGAAGTTGTGGTTGTAAAAAGATTTTATAATCATAGTGAATTCGGTTTGGGGTCGTGGTTTTTTCTCTTCAATTTGGAGGGTTTTTCACATAAATTTGGTGTGTTTGATTTATTTGTTATATGTGATTCTTTTAGTAATTGCTTGTTATTATTTAATCTTGCCCAAGTACAATTAAAGTTAAGAGATTTATGGGATTAAATCCCAATAAATGGTTTCAGAACATGGGTAGATCGGATTTATGGTGTTGTGTTTATATTAATAAGATGGTGGAAAAGGCACAACTAAATTTGAAATTCTAAAATTTGATGGAAAGAACTTTACTATGTGAAAAGTAAATATGTATGTAATTTTGGTTAAGGATAGTTGTTTAATTACTTTAAAGGATAAGAGTCTAAAACAAATAGGTATGACAGATTCACATTCTAAAGAGAAAGATGAGATTTTTAAAAAAGATATTTTATTGGCCTTGGATGATAAGGTATTGTTTAATATGTAAATCACTAATACAACAATAAAGACATTATGGGAGAATCCCATCAAGGTATATGAAGATAAATATTTGGCGAATAAAATTTATTTGAGGAGACAAATGTATAATTTAAAGACAAAGGATATAACATCAATTCATGAGCATCTGAATGAGTTTAATACTCTTTTTAATAATTTGTTTGAGATAGATGTGAAGATCGATGAAGAAGAACAAACTACTCTACTCTTATGTTTGGATTATTGGGATAATTTGATAATGAGCTTGAATTATGTTACAAACTTGACATAGATTTTGTTGTGACATCACTTTTGTTAGAGGATTTTTGAAGAAAGTCTTTGATACACGTACTTCATCTTCGGGGTTGGAGGTTTTGGTTTCAGAGGATAGCAATGACAAAGTAAGGGATACAAAGAATAATGTGAAAGGCAAAAGAAAGTTCAAGTCAAAGGGCAATAGAAAGTGTTATTATTGTGATAAGGTGGGTTACATAATGAAAAACTATAAGAAGCTCATTGAAGATAGACATAATACAAAGGATTAAAAACAAGGAGAAATCAATGTGGTAAAATTTGATGAATTGATAGTGATTTTTTATTCTTCTCATGAGCATGATGCTGATCATAGTTAGAATTAGGTGGTAGATTCTAAAGCATCATTCCATGTTACACCTCATAGGAGATATTTTACTACATACAAAGGTGAAAACTTTGGTGTGGTAAAAATGAGAAATTATGGCAAGTTTAAGGTGGTTGGTGTAGGGGATGTGACGGTGGTTGTGACCAATTTGGGTGATAATTTGATTTTAAAAAATGTTCATCATGTTCTAGATTTAAGGATGAACATTATATTAGCTAGTGATTTGGATGGTAGAGATTATGTATCAAAATTTACTAAAGGAGCATGAGAGCTCTCCAAAGGTGAACTTGTTGTGGCAAGAAAAGGGAAGTGTGACAACCTCTATGGGACAACTCCTAAGAGTTGTCCCAAGAGTAAAGTGACTTTTACTCTTAATGGTTCCGCTATAGATATCTGACCACGGCTTCATGGTCACACAAAGGTGAAGAACAAAGGTAAAATTGATACTTTGCATCAAGGCTTTAGTGGTGAGAAGACTCATGATGTGAAGGAGGTTAAGAAGGGGAGAATTCTTTACATAAGACTAAGGTTCATGGGTTGGTGAAATTATTTGAAGATAAATTTGCACTAAATGAGGAAATAAAGCTGATGGTTTGGAGGAAAATGATGGTATAAAGAAATTCCCCTAATGAGGTAGAGGATATGTGCTAAAAGTCTCCACTTAAGATGTAAAGACTATGGAAAAAAAAAATTCTTCTCACCTCATCTGTCATTCTTATTTTCTCTCCCAGTTACTCTCCCTTCTTGGCAACGTTCTTACATCTCGTCTACGTGTCCGGTTCGCGAGTCATGAATTCTATGCATGGGGGTTGGATGATGAACAACGCTGTGGGGGGTTAGAGAAGAATATGATCTAGTTGGGTTGAAGTAAAAGACTGTTTGGTTTGGTTTTGGTACCAAAGATGAGGTGAGGAGAAGAGAAGAGCGTGGGGAAGAAGGAGAAGCCCGTAATCTCAGAATGACCTGAGAGGCCGTAATCTTAGAATGACCTAAGAACCAGTAATCTCAACATGACCTGAGAGCCCGTAATCTCAATATGACCTGAGAGCCCGTAATCTTAGAATGACCTAAAAGTCCGTAATCTTAGCATGACCTGAGAGCCCGTAATCTCTCAGAATGACCTGAGAGCCCGTAATCTTAACATGACCCGAGAGCCCATAATCTCAGAATGACCTTAGAGCTCGTAGAACTATATTAAGCTTGATCCTGACTTCGGTATGTAGGTCAATCAAGATTGTTTGATTTCAGCTCATCTAAGAAGGAATAAAAATATGGTTAGGTGTTCTTTTACAAACTCAGGTTTGGTGAATGGATAATGAGTGGGTTTCTTTTTTTATTCTTTTGTGTTATATATGTGGCTATGGGGGAAATGGTCCAAGACTGTGGGACGATTATTTTAATGAGTTAGACTTATTTGCTTTACTAGAAATTATGTAGCATTTAAGTAACACCCAGTCCGTTTGGGACGAGTCAGTTAATTATATTTTTGAGTAACTCCTGGCTAGCTAGGCCCACACTATGTTGAAAAATGGCAGGTCATTACATGAGAGGAGAAGGTGGGACATGGTTGATATTGCCCATCTCTACATTTTGGGAACACACATGAGTTTGTATGATGCTAAAGTCAATATAAGGTATTTTTCTTAATGCTTGGGAATGGGGAGATTTGTTGGGGCCTTCCCTCCATGGAGAGTAGGGCAGCGTGAAGAACTGGCCAGAAGCAATGATCGACGAAGATGGATGCCAAATGTGGCCAGAAAAGTTGTTGGGTGCCTGGGCGCCCAAGATTACGGTACCTAGGCATCCACCGACATGGGATTGCAAAGTACCAATGTAACACCCCAAATTTAGTTTGCTATTAAACCGAATTGGAAGTGTTATTGGAGACCAAACATACTCTCAAATTTGATTAAATTGGTCGACCCAAATATAAGTGGAAGGGATCTACACTAAGTGTCATAAGATCAAAAAAATACCACAATAAGTATATAAAATGCATAACCTAGCAGAACACTATGTGGATGATATAACAACACAAATCACATTCCAATTGATTAAATACGATAAAAAATTTGTAAATAAACGGACAAGAGTTTCCCTAAAAATGCAATAAAGAAACTACCTTGCCCATCATCAAATCACAAAATATACTAAAATAACAAGATATATCATAACAACATCCCATCCTACAACACATAACAATTTCCATATCATAATACCTTAGTGGGTCTTGATCCATCTGCTATCCACATTAACATGATTGTATGTTTACTTCATCATATTCTATTAACATCATAATATCATTATAAAAAATAAGATAATTATACATTAAATATCATCAAAAGTTTTACATATTAACCAATATCACAATAAAGTGTCCTATCATCAGGCATGTACATGTGCAAGGATGTCACTGTTCATTCATCAAGTCCAATATGTCCTATCGTGTCTAATGCCCACCTACATATATAATAAAAAATCGTTAGCACGGGGGGCACTGATAGAAAATAATTAATATCAAATTGTCAATGAGAGTTAACTCTCATGAAAAGAAAATATGTGTATACTCCATCAGAACTCTCATAAGGGAAATAGTGAGGAGCCATCGAGATATAGTCTTGATAGTATCCCAAACTGATTGATCTGATGTCTCTTTCGACATTTTCTAAATGCCCCTCTCTTAGGAATACCAATATCTTAAACCCTCTCCAATCCTTTATATTTCTCCTGGCCCAGAGCACAAATGCCGATTACTCTCAGGTAGATAGTTTTAGTACCCTTTAAACTACACGTCTAGACATGAGCTACATAGTAATACTCGTGAACCTCCACTCTTCTCTAAGTATAAGGAAACTCAAAGCGTAGAGGTATCTGGATCCTTTGGGAATAGAGCAACCCTCTCACTAATCCAAAGCCCGTTGTGACTGACACATGCATCCACTCCACATAAGTGCGAGTCAATTTCATCATCTCTCGTCTCACTGAAAACTCGATAAAATTATATATATGCTTGGGTAGGGATTTATATAATAGGCCTGAAGGAATCTCATTCTCAAGGGTTGTTAATTCGAAAAAAAATTCGTTAAAATGGTCAGTATTAAGTGTGGTCCAATAAATCAACCACTTCATACATCCTACACCTTACAATCTTAAACAACAATAAAAGAGATTGACAAACAATAGTAAACGTCCTAAGAGACCTAGTATGTAACGACCAACCTAAAGTGTAAACTAATAGGCTATGTCATTTCTTCAAAAGTGGTTAACTAAGTTAAAGATTTATAGTTCATTCTCACTTTTAAATAAGATCTTACCCTAGTAGGTATTAGATGTGAGACTAGGTTGAGAAATCTCACAATCTATCAAGAAAATTTCGCCCTCGAAATTCCTATCTTGACCCATTGCAACCCCCAACCTATCCAATGTCCCTAGTTCATCCCACCATCTAATATGGAACTAAGAGGCTCTGATATTATTTATAGACCTAGTCTAAAGTGTAAATTAATGGACCTATGTCATCTATTCAATAGTGTTTAACCGAAGTTGGAGATATATAGTGTATTGTCACTTATAAATAGGATTTTACCCCATTATGTTTTAGATGTGGAACTAAGTTGATGGATTTCACATGGTAGAAGCTCCAAGTATGGTCTCCCACCTATGCGGCAAGCTCCTGCACTGAACCTATACAAACATAACTAAATACTAATGCGCGTGTATATCAATATGATGCATGAATGAAATAATGAATAATTCAAATAACCCTAGGACAGCCATGTACATACTAATCAATCTAAATAATCCCTAATCTTGTCGATAATAAAATCATGTACATCTATATGATATCGACAATATTTATGATAACACAATGCAACCATCAATTTTAATATCAATTTATCAACCTTCTTGGTAGCTATGATCTAAATCTCGAGTCAATCTTCACATCATTCTTATACAAACATGGTAAATAGTGAATAATTAAACAACATTATGTATAATACCCCGATTCGGCTCACCCATGAATCGACCCAGAAATGTTATCGGCAACCGAAACGTTCGCTAATCTACTAGATTTGGTTAAGCCGATTTGGATCTACTCTCGACATTTAAAACGGAGATGCAACATGTAGAGTATGAATGGGATGTTAGGGTTCTAACGTTTATCCTACATGTATGCCATGATATACAAGTAAAAACAAAACAAAAGTAGTAAACAAGAAATCCAAAGAAAAATATCTATTTTTATAAAAAAAACGATAAAATTTTCCATAAAAGTGCAATAAGGCCCAACCTGTCCACAACATCAATATGGCTAATAATTTGTGGGAGCACGGACGGATTTCTTTGTGCTGCATTTATGTATATTTTCATGTGATAGTATTGGCTGTTATAAAAAATAATGTAAGGGAGAAAATACCCTGCCCATCTATGCTGGTAACCAATGTACAAACGTATGTAATAATATTCCCACTGTGATGTCTCAGATACTAATGTTCTGTGAAAGAGATTGCAGGACTGATGGAACCTATGCTTCGAAGAATCTTCAAATTGCCTCACTGTTGTAGTTTCTTTTGGATAATTTGTTCTTTGATTCTTTGTTGGGAGCTTGCATTATTTTCTATCTGTTTTATTCTTCCTGTGGCAATATGCATCCTGCATTTCATCTCTTAAGAAAATACTTCTTTGCAGGATGTTCTTATCAAAATGTGCCAGATGGAGTTAAGGAAGAAGCTCCTACATATAGCTATCATGAGAAATCATCTACAAAACAATTTAATAAGGTATTTTCTTTCTGGAAACAACAATTCCTGGATGTGGTAGTAAACCTTGCCTTTTGTTTATTCTCATATCAGTTGAAAGTTAATTATATTTTGCTTTTCCCATTTAGACCAAAGTTCCGTAAGAACTCTTCAGAATTTGCTTATCCGATTATAGGTTCTGGCCAATAGTTTTTTTTACATACATTTTATTTTTGTGAACAGTCTTTTGAACAAGTATGATAAGAAAATATTGAGAATGATACTGAATATGTTTCTGACTCATGCTATGAAGCATTGATTAACATGCCATTAATACCTTCCTGTTGCAAATTTTTTCATTCCCTAGTGGAGGTGAAGTCTTAGTTGTTTAGGGATTCAGATATCTTCTTCTAAGAGTCTGCTTCTGACTCATCATGCTATTAGACGTTGATGCATAAACCATCGATACCTTTGCATGTGCTGCCTGAGTTCCAAGCCACTGTCTACCGGATCCCAAGTAAATGGGTTCGTGTTTTTTATTTATTTTTTTGCTTTCACTATCAGGTAGACTTATCTGATCCTCGTAAAGCAGACAATCATTTTTTACTTCACCAAAGTCCTGTGCAAAATTGGTCCTCTCACCTTGGAGGCTTATGTTTGCTTTTGTGCCTCCTTATCAAATTGCTCATGGATGGGTTGCCTTTTTTTGTTCCTTAGTTTTTATCAGTGGAGCTGCTTATATTGTTACAAAACTTACAGATTTAATAAGCTGTGTTACTGGTGGTTTTTATTTTTATAAAATGAATTGGTTATAGAAGTATGATTTTATGCATCATCTATTTCGCATAAGTTGCACTCATCCCGTTGGACTGACTGATCCTTTTGCTTTTTGTTGTGAGATGAAAATCTCATAATGAAGCATGAACATCCTCACTGCATGATTAAAACGTCAACTGACTTTCACTTTTTTGTCAAGTGTGTATAATTTAGAGGTTTTCTTTGTATCCCATGTATGAGCACATCTAAACCAGCAGCTGCTACTTGCATAGACCTAGTGGACCTAAGATGGCTGAGAGTTGAGTGTGACACAGAAATACTACGAAGTTATTTTAAGAACAGCTTACACCTCCTGAAAAGAGAATGATGTAACTTGCAGCCCTCTGTTTGAAAATTATCTCCTACACACACCGTGTGTGGTAGATGTTTAAGCTGAGGGCAAACTCAGGTTTCATGGTTTTTGAATTTCAAACTGAGCTGTTGTCAAGTCACATTATCAGTGATAGTTAGTGATATACAACTGTTTTAATATGTCTGCGTAAATCTTACTTGTTTCAGAATTGCATGATAGGGATTAATCCTTACGTCATAGCATTTACGGCATTAGCTGTGGAACCTCCTGGCCGGACTTAGTTGCGAGTAAAATTGCTGCGGAATGCCAACTTACAGCTGATTCAGCTAATGCAAATAGCACTTACAGGTATGATTCTTCGAGTCAAAACTCAAATCTAATCAGATGCTGCCACCGACTTATATTAGAAAACCCAGGAACTTAAAATGTTAGACCCGCTTCATACTTCAATATTGATGCTCAATTTCTGGTCCTCGGAGAATAATTTTTTTCCCCCCTGATTCTTTGCAGCTACTCGGTGAACATTTATGTGGGTATTGGTGTTCCTTTGCTGGTCGATACAGCATACAACTTCATTGCATATGGGGAGCCATTGCGCGTAGAGAACTCTGCGGGGTTGAGGCTTTTCTATTCTTGTTTTTTTGTCACTTCGGCGGGTTGTGTTGCAGTTCTGGTATTCAGGTGTCTCCCTATAGGCGCCGAGCTAGGCGAACCAAGGAGATGATGGACCAAGGAGATGGGCCTGGCTTAAGTCTGCATTTTTTATGCTTTTATGGTTGATCTTCGTTGTTGTGTTGTCCTCTCTCAAAGCCTCAGGTTTCATTTGAAATATATGTTTTCTCTTACTTATTCTATATATAAGATTATATGTTTGATCCACCAAATTTATTGTACACCGAAGAACCTACATTCATGTATGTAACATTTGAGCGGCGATTCAATATCCATGTAATATTTTTTTAGCGACGATTCATGTATGTAATATTCTATGTGCTCAAATACCATATTTTAGTAATGCATAGGACGTACGGTTTGTAGGAAAATTTTGAAGGTTCGTTTAGGTGGAATGAAAGAGATTTAAATGATATAAAAATTTAGTTTAAATAGTCAAATTCACTAAATATGCTATGTATTTCATACATTTTATAGAATAATCAATACATGTTCAATATTTTTTGAGTTCAAATTAATTGTCATTATTTTTAAGTAGATCACTCACGTGCTCTCAGCTTAAATATTAAATGTTAAAAAAAATTTAATCTCTTGGGAGAACTAATTATGTAGGGGAGAACACATAGGAGAACCGGTTAGAGGTAATTATGATTACTTTGTAGTTTTATTTGATCTAGTTATATTTAATTTGTATATAATATTTAATTCAATATTACTTTTTATACAGAATATATTGAAGAGTAAATATTTTAAAATTTTAATGTTGTATTATTTTTGAGCCAATAAACGGTACCTTAGCCAAAATTATATAACATGGATGTCCATACTTGCTTGTGTTATTATGACAATCAACTGGGTTAGGCTTCTAGCACGAGCCACCCGTATATATCCTATAAATTTTCAGTTTCTTCACCGCGGCAACCATCTGTGGCCGTTTGTAGATAAACGCCCCCTCCGATCAATTATAAGAAACCAAAGCTAACCGCAAACTTACGAAAGCTAAATAAAAAATTGATTAGATGACTATGACTTTTTAGTTAGCTTTTTGTAAGTTCACGGTTAACTTTGATTTCTTATAATTGAAACGTTGACAGGTATCTAAAAACCTCTTGCTAACAAGGGTAGTGATGAACACAAATATGCAAGGTGGAGGACGTGGTGCCCAATTGGAAAATCTGCCCTGTCAAGAACCTCATTCAACAAGGCTTCAAGGACCACTTCAAACGGGAAGAGGTGGATCAATAGTTTTCTGTTCTCGGATTAGCTATTAAAACATAGAAAGAATGGTCATATATGTAACATTAATCATCAACTTGCTTACCCTTCAATATTTCTGTGCAATTGATGGGTGATCTCCTGTGATTTGTTTCATGTGAAATCAAACAAACTCATTTGCAGTGGAAAGTTTAAAGTGAGGATCGGAGGGGTGCTGTATAGGACTGCACTGTGTACCTAGCGGAAACTTTGTACGAGGTTTGAACATTTTCATGGGAAAATGAATATTCAATTCTAAAAGGATTTTTTAGCCGTGCATTCAAACCCACTTATTTATCAGATGAAATTGTTGTTTTCTATTTTCCAAGTAACAGGAATTGTGTCGGTCAACATTGAACAGATAGCATTTCCATTCATTTGTGCTATATGGCGGGAAGGACACATCGGTGGATCCGGAGGGGAGCAGAACCCTCTACCACTCGGCCAGGAGCACCGACAAGTCCATCAAGATATGCCCGGAGATGTGGCACTCCCTCACCGCAGGCGAGCCCGACCGGAATGTGAACATGGTCATCTCCGACGTGAGCGCATGGCTCGACGAGCGTGCCCCAATGGCCATGCCATTGGCCGCAGTGCATCACTATTACGACGCCGTCGACACGCTCAGGGGCAAGCTTCGAGCCACCTTCAGTTGATGGAGATGCATGGATGCTGCCCACGACCTTGCAACCAGCTTCTCTGATAACTCAAATTGTGCCATTGGGGTGGGAAGACGGGGGAGGAATTGAATTAGTAAGACCATTAAATTATATATATTGGGTCACATCAGAGTATATAAAATTATGTTAGCGATGACCGCGCTGTTTAGTTCATTCAGGATTATGTAGCAGCTTCGTGTGCTGCCTGATATTGTGCTTGTATAATTTATCAAAATGGCCAACTCTGATCATTTCATGATCCTAATTTCCAAGTGAAGTATAAACTACCATATTTCTAGCACGAAGAGCGGAGAGAACAATACAATTAGTAGTCTGCGGGCATCTTTATTTCTGACAAACTATATAAGTAAGAACCAAAACCCATAAAAAATGTTCTTGCTAAGCCTAGGGAGCATAGAACAAAAGGACAACAAAATTTAGTTACATGAAGCAAAACAAATTAACAAGAAATATGTGAAGGGGATCCAGCTTCTTTCTCATCCTTTATCTCCGTGAATCTAAACGAGAAAGAGCTTGCATTTTTGATGATCAGGTCCCGCCGTCGGCAGGGTAACTGGACGGCAAGGAAAGAGAGGGGCGATCATACCGAGATCGCCTTGCCGCCCTCCTTGCTATGGTCGCCGAAAATGCGGGTCCTGAAGTCATTGACCATGAGA
>JAVDBV010048274.1:0-22573 GCA_032619315.1 Piper longum | reverse complement strand
ACCCCCCCCCCCCCCCCCCTCCGGCCGGAAACCTGCCGCCAGCGGAAGAAGGGGGAGGAAATTTTTTTTTTTTATCAAATCTGGACCGTCCTTGTGATCGGACAGTCCAGATTTGTGTTGCGCAGGTAAGCATTTCCTGCCTCTTGCGCAGGAAATGTTTACCCTACAATAAAATCTATATGTAGGTACTTCTTAAGAAAACCAACGTATCAAGTTAACATGCACCAGTGCACAAACCCGAAAAGAAAAGCCACTAAAACGAAAAGAAGAGGTTAGAGATCAACAAGCATCACACCAGGTATTATAATTGATGAGCATGTTGAACTGCAAACTTTCTTAGACAAAATTATGGTGAAATAATAAATCCTCTAAATAAATAGAAAAGAGTAGTATTTCCTCAAATTAACAAGTCATATTTCTATATTTAAATGCCTTTATTAATCTACGTACTCATGCTCTCACCATTAACATAGGATATTTTGTTGGCAATAATTTGCTTATTGAAGTCTACCTAAGCACAAGTCATTTAGACATTGGTGTCCACCCCTCAGATAAAAGTTGCCCAAGCAAAATTTTCTTGGTTCATCACACTCTTCATTAAGTGAACATTTAACATGACACAAATGGTCATCATGTCATCCGAAAGCGCTGCCACCACTAAAACGTTGTGCTCGTCCCCTTGCTTAACTATGTTATGTCACATAGCATTAGCAATGGGGCCAGCACTTAACCCTTCCAATTAACATGAACATTGTAATATGCATAATAACATAATGCTTTATTTGGTGCTACTAAACATGAGTGATTTTAGCCTCGGAATATAAATACATTGAAGATAATGACGTTTTAGGTCAATTATTTCACATTTCAAGCACAAGCATCTATATTCCAAAGAGGGTCGACAAATAAAAGACAAGAAGTCGGCAGTTGCAGAGTCATCCGTCTCCTCGTAATAGTGCGCGTACTTAGGCTTCCTAGAGCAGTGAATCTACCATTAGTCTTCCGTACCCTTGATGTTTCCACGTGGCTGCGCCACAACCGCTTATTTTCCGTGGCAAATTTCTCATTAATTTGATGATTTTACAGTACTGGCGCCAGTAAAAAAAATGTCACTATGTATTGATGTTTATTTTGCAACTTTGTCCATTTTTACAAACTTTTCTAGGCGCATGCATTGATGGTCAACAAAAAATAATGCATATATCTACAAGAAAGGATAATACTTATATTGATAAAAAAGAAACAAATTCTTCTGTTATCTCTTCTTAACTTAAAAAAGTAGAATAATACTGGTCTTAGTATAAGATTTATATCTTAATAAATAATAAAAATTGACAATGATATATATATATATATATTTATATATATAGATAGATAGATATTAGATGGCCAAACCTATTCTTAAAAATTTCAAATAGTGTAGTAAATGATGATAAAAGATACCATCATAAATATGATTGGCGATAGAGACGCAGTGGTGGGGCTCAGTGATAGTGGGGCCACGCTTTCGAGTGAAAAATGACATCAATATTGGAAGGGGACCGAGACCCAAAACCGGAAGGGCGTGGCTCACATTGCACGAGTGGGCCAGACCACTATTGCAACCGCACCACTACTTAGTGGGCCGGCCCCCAACCCCTTGTTTCGACTTGCCACTGGTCCAAGTCCAAATCATGGTAGCTACCCAACATGACGTGTCCTCCTCTGACTAATTTTGACCATCCACGTTTAATAGTACACGTAAGGACAAGTTTACCATCCAGCCACAGAAGTCATAATATAATAATATCAATAATAACAATAATAATAATAATAATAATAATAATAATAATTAAAATTATAATTTTAAATATCATATCCTATTACTAAGTTGTACCCGGGATCTCACGTATCACTTTTAAATTTAGTACAATTTAAATTTATGTAATATTTTAATTAGTACTTATTGTTTTTTAATGAAAATTTTATAAAATCTAATTTTTTATTAAAAATTTCGATATTTTAATTAATTTTTTATAAAATTTTAATAACAAAAAAACAATTTTAAAATTTAATGAAGTATTTTATTTATAATTCTAAAATATTATTCAACCGAGTGCAACCTAATTAAACCAAGTAAATCCAATACCACCTCTAATTCTGATATGGCCACTTGTAGTGTAGTATTTAAAACTTTAGTTTGAATTGACAACATAAATGGATTGAAAGCCAAATGAAAATTGACTGTTTGAGACTCGGCTCGCAAGATCACTAAATATAGCTTGAGCTAAGTTGTCATCTCATTAAGCAAAAATATTCTAACACAAAGCATTCGGATTTAATTTTGCTGCATTTTGTTAGTCTACCCTACTTATTTAATTTTAACCCACTATATTTTATGTTTAATATGTTTGATCAAACATTGTTCCTTTTGCTTTTATTTTATAGGAAAAAAATATAATGGGCTGTTACTTAATTTGGCCTACTAATTTTATATTTTATAAGTATTGAAAGGCACAACATATAATTTTTTTTGAAATAACTATTATGAGCTGAAATTATCCGAACGGGTGAACATCTCCAACACGTCAAGCCAGAGCATAGATTGATCTTGACTTACTTCTATTCATCGCCAACTTTAATTTTATTTAATTTGAATTTCTTTCTAAAGTTTTTGAGTTTCCTTAGATTTCCTACAACTATAGTTTTTATATTGTTGAATATATATATATATATATATATATATATATATATATATATATGTTAGCTATTCATGTAATTAACAGTTCAAAATAATATAGGAAGAAAACTAGTTCAACAATATTTTATGTTTTAACCAAAGTGTATATTGGGATTTATCACACGTATCGAGTTAGTTCCAACTTTTTGTTAATTGTGAATGCCATCCTTTGTATAATTATTTTATAAAATTTCATACAAGATATGTTTGGTACATGCAACAACGGGACAAGGCTTTTATTGACCATAAATATATGTATTATAGGAATTAAATATGAGCTAAAAATAAAATTTCTCCAATTAGGCAGTCTGCACTAGGTGTTGTTTTATACATTACAATAAAATAGAACTAGAAGAAGGATTTTATGGCTGTCTAAGGGTAATTGATCATAGCTAGGTTGTTTCTATTTTGAAGTTTTTTTTTAAAAAAAGAATATTTATATAGCTTGATTGCATGCGATAAGATCATCTCTACGTGACCTAAAGTTAACTGTGGCATAAAAATTAGAGTTATCCCCTTTTATAAAAAAAATTAATATTTAAGTAAAAAACAAAAAAAATAATAATAATAAAATAAATGAGTAGAGATTTTTTGAGACAAACTGTAGCCTGAGCACATACCCAATAAAAACTCTGAATCTTCACATGAATGGTAGTATGAAAAGGCCCACACAAACTCCTTAAAGCCTAATCCTTTGGTCTCCTTTACCCTCCATAAGCCTGGGGTTTTCACATAAAAACACAAGCAAAAACAAGAGATATGGTCCCTTCCCCCATACCATATGATAACCCTCAATATCTTGGTGTAGTAGAGTGATGGTATTACAAACAAAAATACAGATGTAGATACTCATCAGCACTCCCCCATATTCCTCCCACCCTGCTCATCACCCGACTTCTCCATTGCAACACCCCATGAGCCATCACTCTTATTTAATCCATTTCCCCTCCCATCTCCACTCCCAATTATTTCCTTTCCCTTCTCCCCCTTCCCTCTTCCTCCATTCTTCTTCTTCTTCTTCCTTTGGCTAGCTATCTCTTTAGAGCTAGCCAGCACTGTATCAGCTCCGCCGACACTTCTTCTTGAGGTGGGTAATTACTATCAATGGCGTTGGATTCATGGCTGCAGAAGGCGAAGAAAGCGATATCGAATGGGATCGAGTCGGTAAGGCCGCTGGAGGGGAAGAAGGTAGGCGTGCTGGCCTTTGAGGTGGCTGGCCTCATGTCCAAGCTGGTCCAGCTATGGCAGTACGTGTCCGACAAGAGCGTGGCATGGATCCGGCTCGAGGCCATCGCGGTCGACGGCATCCGCAAGATCGTTTCCAACGACGACTCCCTCCTCCTCGGCCTCGCCTGCGCCGAGCTCGCCGAGTCGCTCAGGGTCGTGGCCACGTCGGTGGGGCGGATTGGACGCCGGTGCGACCACCCCGGGCTGCGCGAGTTCGACCGGCTGTTCGCCGAGTTTGCGGACTCGGACAGGGACTTGAGCGGGTGGGTGATGAGCAAGAAGGGGATGGACGGGGCCGCGAGGAGGATGGGGAGGCTGGCCTCGGCCACGGCGGTGCTGCACAAGGCCGTCGACGAGGTGGCGGAGACGGAGTCGAGGTTGAAGAAGATGGTATCGAATCGGGAAGTAGCCGATTCGGTTACCCAGATGAAGAAGCTTTACGAGCTCAACTCGAAGCTAATGTTGCAAAAGCAGGAAGTGAAGAGGCTACAAGGGCAATCGCCATGGAACAAAAAGTTCGACGTGGTGGGATTGCTAATGGCGAGATCGACCTTCACCATTCTAGCAAGGATAAAGTACGTCTTCGGACTCGGCCATGATCGGCCCGCGCCTCTCCCTCGCAGTCTCTCCGCCACCATCTTCCCCTCCGACAGCTCGGCAGCACCGTCGCCGACGGGCGCATTCGCGTCGACTCCTCTCCCTTTACCCGACGCAAACAACGACGGACGGCGATTCTTCGACGCAAACGCGAAGCTGCTCAAACCGCCGGCGACCACCCTCGGCGCCGCCTCCCTGGCCGTCCTCTACGCCAATCTCGTCATCGTTCTGGAGAAGATGATCCGATCCCCGCACCTCGTCGGGCTCGACGCTCGGGACGACCTCTACTCCATGCTAACGGCGAGCCTCCGCGGAGCTCTGCGGGCGCGACTGCGGGGGGTGGCGGCAGCCGCCGCCGAAGACGCCGGGCTGGCCGAGGAGTGGAAGGACGCGCTCGGTCGGATCTTAGAATGGCTGGCGCCGCTCTCCCACAACACCATAAGGTGGCACAGCGAGCGGAGCTTCGAGCAGCAAGGGTCGTCGGCGGCGAGGAGCTGCTCCGCCGGCAATGTTCTAATGCTGCAGACGCTTATCTTTGCCAACCAGGAGAAGGCGGAGGCTGCCATTACCGAGCTGTTGGTGGGTTTGAACTACGTGTGGAGGTTCGAGAGGAGATGAGCTCTCGGGCGCTCTTGGACTGCTCCTCCAAGCTCCATGGCTACCTCAAGCTCCATGATTAAGCTCTTTGATGTGCAGTGGTATGAACATGCACTTTTGGTGGGTCTTTTTGAGGGGATTATATTGGAAATTCGAGGAGTTGTGATTTCTTAGTAGGATGATGAGGTTCATCGTTATGCAGGGGTGATGATGAACATTCAGTAATAGCTTAGTAAGTTGTAAATTAGTAGACATCGTTTAAGAACCCACATGTACTTCTTCACTCAACTTGATTGCTTTAAAATAAAAACTCGATTGATTAGATTTTCTTGTCAAAACTCTACCATGAGCTCCAATTAGGATGCAGGGGTCATTAGATTATAAGTCAGATTCGAACCTACTGTCTATTCTAATTTCTAATTTACTCTTCAACGTTGGCGCACAACACCGCCCCTTCTCGTGAGAGTTGAGACCCGCACATGCTGTAGTTGTTGGCTATTTGCGGCGGCAATGGATAGGGATGGTGGCGGCTTACATGCAGCTTTTTTTCGATAGAAGATTAAATGCATGGAATGGATCAGATGAGTTTCTCGTTCATGATCACTCGCTGCTAAATGCTAATGAGCTGACAACGAGACAAATTAGAAAATATAAAACCCATCAATTTGAACTCAAGTTTGTCCGACTGAATATGTCATTTGATTTCTTATTGCAGAACAAAATTTCTTCAAATACCAATTTTGTTTTCGATGAGACAGGACTCAAGACTTCTTGCATAACATTGCTCTTGCTTTGCAAGGGAAACAACACGGGTCTTAAATTTATAAAGTTTGGATTGACGTCAAGGGGCTGGGCCCCTTCCCACCGATCTAAGGATGGATGATACTGGCTTCTTGAAACTACGAGAAGACGAATGGTTGCACATGGAATGAAATCAAAACCTCATCCTGCCAACTCAAACCAGGATTTGGGTAGTGTTGCCCATGCTGTCAAACCTAATCCTGCCACATTATTCTTTGCACAAAGCTAGTACATCCTGAAATTACTTGTTGCTAATTGTTTTTTAATCGACATATAAAAGGTGCCCAGATTGAACTCTGGTTACACTGCTCGCCGGTGGTTCTACAAAGAAGAAACTCTTTTTTTGTCTGTAAGTGGGAAAAATATGAGAGCATTGAGGGAGGCGGAGGATTGTTATGGGATGTTCAATTTAGAGATAGATGGCCCAGATTGCAAGTGAGCTCAGAAATGATTCCCATTACTGGCGTTTCTTTTCACAAAGCAAACCCGACACTAACAATTAGTAGACATCCATCCACAAGCTCTCCTACCTATTCAACATATATACACAATATATATCAACCAAACAACCGCTCCTACACAAATTAAAACCCCCACCTCCGTCCAACTATCTTGTTTTTTCCCGATACGCCGAATTGGACGGCGCAGATTGCAAGAGAGGCCCGTACAATTCCTGTAATTATTTTTACAGGGCCAAACCCGAAGCCAGTGCCACGCAAGCCAGTCAGCTGGCGAGTATTTGATGCCCGGTTCAAGTTGATTCTAGATACGAAGATGCTCGAGTTCGAAATAAAATTTGAATTAGAGCCGAACTTAGGCACTATGGTATAGGGTTTGTTTTTATTCGAATTTGGCTTTATAATAATTATCATATTTTTGTTTTTAACATATGGTCCTATTTTATTAAAATAAGCATGAAAAATATAATGTGTCGGTATGCAATTAATAATTTTTTAATACCTGTATAATGACAAAATCAATTATTTCATGTTGTAAAGTAAATAATGTGTCAACACTAAAGCATATTATAACATCACGTGTTACTAATTTAAATGAAAATATGATTATTATTTTAGGTTTTAGTAACCTTAGTATTATTTTATACAAATGATATAGTTAAGATAGTATTTATTTATAAAATTGTTCAAGATGATTTTAGGTACATGCCTTATTTTTATGCCATTTTGACTTGATTTCTAAGTAGTATATTACAATAATTTTTAAACAATACTTACGATCATACCAAAGTTTTGACTAATATGTTGTACAATTAGTTTAATCGGGTAGACCTTAAATTCAATATGTTAGATCAAATCTTATGTAACTATAGTCATAAATAATAAAACGATTCATACTGTCAAATACTATGACATAGTTCACAAATTTAATATTATTTATTTGACTAGTTAGTTTTGGGTTTGAAGCTTATAATGAGAATTTATATTTAAATTTTTGCACAAAGTTGAAAATTGAGTCGAACTAGTATGTTAGTTTACTATATAGTAAAATTTGAATTCCAGTCAAACTCAATTAATCAAATTTAATTTTGAGTCGATTTCAAGCAGTGTTGAAACTCTATTGAACTTGTGTTCAGTTTGAACTTCGAGCATAATTATGCCAATCTTGACTTACTCGATCAAACCCTACTCATACAAACACCAAGCACGTTAGGCTAAAGTCCATGGGCTTTTTTGTTTTTTGAGTAAAAATCAATTATATTTCCTAGACAAAAAAATAATTAATTACGCCTCTGACATCTCTTCTAAACTGTTACTATTTTATGATTTGGCGGAATTTAATCACTCATCTTATTGTCGAAGTAAGTTGATGTGGAGCACTCAACCATGTGATTATCAAAAATTATTTATAATTAAAGATCTTAAAGTGACAAGGTTATGATGTTTTTTTTTAATTTATCTTACAACATTAAATACAAATTTTTTTATAAATTAAACTTCATAAAATAAAATATTTATAATATAGAATATTATTTTTTAATTAAAATTGATGGTTTTGTTGGGCTATGTTATAAAAATGTAATAATTTAGATAAAAGGGTATAAATGATCCTTTAGAATCTTATATAATTGTTCTGAAATTAGATGAAAAAAAAATGTCACAGTTTTTTTTGTATTTAGATATTTTAAAATTTAGTAAAAAAATGACAATTTCAACTAAAATAAATTTATGTAAATATTTTTTAAAATAATATTTTTTTATAAAAAATAATAAAAAATTTGAGAATATATGCACAGTTAAGAAACATTTTATTTTTGTCTTATATTTTTACTATACAAGCATCTAAATTTTTTAAAAAAAAATTTTACGTTATTTTTTTTATTGTATATCTATTTTATATAAATTTTTTTATTTACACTGGACGTTTATTAAAAAAAACAGTGTAAATGATAGAGTATAATTGATTTTTATGTTTTTTTATTTTTTAAGCAAACTTTAAAAAAAACGAAAAACTATATTTTCTTTTACTTCACCACACTGATAAGTGTATTGGCAAATTAGTCCCTGCTCGTTCGCCGCAAAAGTTACGGACAAAACCACCCCTCATACTCACCATTTTACCCCACCCATGTAAATGCGTGCGTTTATATGACAGATACCCATCAAGCGTGGGCTTGACCGGGGCAATATCGTCATTCCACTGCCCCAGATCCGATCACGCAACACGCACCGCCCCTCGACCCCGCCGCCGGCCCGGTCTCTAACCAGTCTTCCCCAGTCCTCACCTGCCGCCGCCGCCGACTTCGCCGCCGACTTCGCCGCCGATGGCGTTGCCGGCGCCGCCGGAGGCGGATCCGCCGTCCCGCCTGGCGCAGGTGATGATCCCGTGCCTCGACCGCATCATCAAGAACGCCTCATGGCGAAAGCACGCCAAGCTGGCCGCCGAGTGTAAAGCTGTGATCGACCGGCTCTCCTCGCCGCCGGCTGCCCCCGCCGACCATGACGACGACGAGGCCTTCTCTTCCTCCTCCGACTCCCTACCCGGCCCCCTCCACGACGGCCCCCTCCACCTCTCCCTCGCCGACGCCGACCTCCTCCTCTCCCCCCTCCTCGCAGCCTGCGCCTCCGCCCACCTTAAGATCGCCGAGCCCGCCCTCGACTGCGCCCACAAGCTCGTCGCTCACTCCTTCCTCCGCGGCGAGGCCGACCCATCCCACGGCGGGCCCGGATCCGCCCTCCTTGCCCGCTTCGTCGCCTCCGTCTGCTCCTGCCGCGCTCTCGGCGACGACGTCGCCGAGCTCATGGTGATACGGACTCTCCTCTCTGCCGTCACCTCCACCACCATCCGCATCCACGGCGACTCAATGCTCCTCGTCATCCGCACCTGCTACGACATCTACTTGGAGAGCAAGAACGTTGTGAATCAGACCACGGCTAAAGCGTCGCTGGTGCAGATGCTCGTCATTGTGTTCCGGCGGATGGAGGCCGACTCGTCCACCGTTCCGGTGCAGCCGATTGTCGTCGCCGAGCTCATGGAGCCGCAGTCGGAGAAGGCGGCGGCTTCCGCCACGGCGGTGCCGGGGGACGTGAACATAACGCAGTTCGTGCAGGGGTTCATCACCAAAATTATCCAGGACATTGATGTGGTGCTGAATCCTTCGACGCCGTCGGCGAAGGCGGCCGCCGCCGGGCATGATGGGGCGTTCGAGACGACGACAGTGGAGACGTCGAACGCGGCAGATCTGCTCGATTCGTCGGACAAGGATATGCTGGACGCGAAGTATTGGGAGATTAGTATGTACAAGACGGCCTTGGAAGGGAGGAAGGGGGAGTTGGCCGAGGGGGAGGTGGATAGGGACGACGACATGGACGTTCAGATTGGGAACAAGCTGAGGAGAGACGCTTTCCTTGTGTTCAGAGCGCTCTGCAAGCTCTCAATGAAGTCCCCTCCCAAGGAAGCCGTTGCCGATCCGTCGGTGATGAGAGGAAAGATTGTGGCTTTGGAGTTGCTCAAGATCCTGCTGGAAAATGCAGGAGCTGTTTTTAGGACAAGCGAAAGGTATTTTAGATTGCTAAAACTGGTTGGTTTGATTTTATTTGAGCTTAGGGTTCTATTGTTGAGCTTAAAGTTTCACTGGATTACCTAGTTTAGTAAAAAAGATGAAGAAGCATATCTTGCTGTATAATCTTTTTTTAGGAAACTGTGATAAATAAATTTGAAGCGAGTGCATGACATTGTAGTGCAAATGATGATGAAATGTATGTGCCTTGAAGTACTGATGGCACATTGTGATCATCTCGTTATGGAGGATGAAATATTGAGCTACTATAACGAAACTGATGGTCTAATTATTTGTTCAAAAGTAGTTTACTAAAGTTAAAGATCTATAGACATATCATCTCTAATGTAATGGATTTTATACTGATAAGTATTAGATTTGGAACTAACTATTTGGGGATTTTACATTTAATCCACCTTAAAAAATTCCGTCCTCATAATTCCTTTTTATCGTTCGCCTAGTCTATGTTTTTGTCCATCACGTTATCTAACACAATTGTAGGTTGACTTGATACCATTTGTAACGACCCCAATCCGGTTAGTGAAAAGTGACAGGTCTAGTCATTTCTTTAAAAGCGGTTAATCGAAGTTGAAGAATCTATAAACACACCCCTTTTAATATATTGGATCTTACCTCGAATGTATTTGGGGGATCTTACAGCTACCTTCTATCTCTTATTTTTTTTGAGAAACGAAGCTCTATGGGGAGTATTCAATGTTGTGATCCAAGTGCAGCATACCTTGATTAAATTTGGTGTTCGGACTGATTGGTTTTCTACCTTTAGGCTTTGGCTTTCTTCGGTTCTTGTAGCCTGTGATGTTTTACTTCATTACAAAAACTTAGATGAGGTGTATGTTGCATAATATTTATGTTAGTATCAGTCCTTTCATCTATAGTATGTTGGTACTGAAAATTAGTAATGGGTAGCATTTGATGTCCTTACTTTAGGCTATATCATTTTATCTGGAGTTTGGCCTTAAGAATCCAATATAAACTCCAAGGCACCTTAATTATTTCTATTAAATTTATATTCTATGTGTTAGCGAGTTCACTTATTTTCACATTTGTAAATTATTCTTGAAAGTATTGTTTTATGATAAATGCTACTCATATGTCATGTCTGCTATAGCTAGAAAATGAATAAGCGCACCTGTTGATCAATTCATCTTTTGTCTAAAATAGTCAGAGTGATTGATGCTCTCTTGACTTAACAGGCGATTGTAGATTAGTCCCAATAGTCCTAGCATTAAGTTGCCCCTTCTAAAACAACGATGCATGATAATTAGGAGAAACAAAGATTTGCATACTGATTTTGCTATGATTTTTATGAGTGGAGGATGTGATGTATTAAAACACATAGTTTATGTAGTGATGCCAATCTTTGCAAGAACATATATGATTCAGCCATTTTTGCCTGGAGTCACATCTGTTTACTCGTAAGTAGACTGATTCATGATCTTCCAATTCTTTGGTTTTGTAAGAACCTGTATATTTTTTGACAGATTCATTGGTGCTATCAAGCAGTACTTGTGCCTGTCCCTTTTGAAGAACAGTGCTTCCACTTTGATGATTGTCTTCCAGTTGTCTTGCTCCATTTTTATAAGTTTGGTATCAAGGTTCCGTGCAGGATTGAAGGCAGAGATAGGAGTCTTTTTCCCCATGATTGTTCTCAGAGTACTTGAAAACGTGGCTCAGCCTAATTTTCAGCAAAAAATGATTGTTCTTCTGTTTCTGGATAAATTATGTGTCGATTCACAAATCCTGGTGGACATTTTTATCAACTACGACTGTGATGTTCATTCATCCAACATATTTGAGAGGTATGATCATTTCATTTGTGTGACGCGGACATGTTATACTACTATCATTCTTACAAGTTTTATCATTAATTGAATAATAATTTGATACTGCACTGATGTGATGGTTTATCTGGTTACAATAATGCCTGAATGTTCAATCTTTTCTAAATCAATCACTTTAATTCGTACAGTAAACCTTGCTTGAATTGAATAATATTATCTGTAAATAAGATGACACCAATTACACCCTTCTGAGTATTGTAGTAGATTTTGTTGGGAAGTTTTACTGGCTATGTACAACCTTTAGAGGCAGTTCATGCTATTATAGTTGATCCTGGTAAAAAAATGTATGACGTAGAAATTTGGATTTCTTAGATATATTCTTAGCAGTCACATCAAATGCTCTTCTTAAAATCTAAAGTGCTCACAGGATGGTAAATGGACTACTTAAAACCGCTCAAGGGGCCCCTTCTGGTACAGTTACTTCACTATTGCCACCTCAAGAGGCTACGATGAAAATGGATGCAATGAAGTGCTTAGTATCAATTTTGAGGTCAATGGGAGACTGGATGAACAAGCAATTGCGTATTCCAGATTCTAATTCTCCTAAAAAATCGGAAACTTCTGAAAATAATCTTGAATTAGTTGAAGGACATCCTGTTTTAAATGGAGATATAGAAGAGTCATCAGAAGGAAGGGATTCCCATTCTGAAATTACAAGTGAAACCTCAGAGGCAGCAGCACTTGAGCAGCGGAGAGCGTATAAGCTTGAGTTGCAGGTAATCGTTATCAACATCATGACCACATAATTTTTAAATAATTGGTGTCAGGAGATAGGGATTTTGGTTTTACTCTTCCACTTCATGGCCATAGAGCGCTCAATTGAGCAATTTATAACTTTTCTAACTTCTTTCTTTTTTAGCTTATCTTCCTTTTTTTGGATCATTATAAAAATGCTTATTAGATCTCTACATGGCCTTACTTTTAGGCTTTCTTAGGCAATCTTATTTACTGTAAATAGTTTTATATGGTTTCTTTGTTCTATTGATATTAGTCCCCATTAATCATTTATAATGCCATTTAACACGGTGTCCTTCCGCATTCAACATATCCATCTTACCTTTCTAATTGCCTCTACTCTTTCTTATTAACACGATTTTCCTAAGACTTTTGTCTTATTAGTTACATAGTGTAGTGGGTGTTATCATCATCATTTGACCCAAAAAGATGTGGTTGGAAACAAGTAATAAGGGATATAGGAATTACCTTGATGGGTGTGGGTTTAGGCAAAAAGAAAGGACATGGAGATTTTGGGTTGAACATAGGTATGGTAAGGGATAGGGTACATAATACCTCCCAATTATTTGAGTTCGGGTGGATAGGGAATGTTGCACCCACAAACTATTGGGCCTTCTCATCATTTTTTGATCTTAAACAATTATGGCACGCATCAAGTATTCTCAATGAATAGCTCCATTTAGATAGCATTGCTAGTTTATTTGATATATCCTTGGCAATATCATCTAACACCCCTTAAAACGTGCTTTTGTGGGGCAACTCCTGATTGTCCAAGCAGATGAAATGTTCTCCTCTCCTTGTGGTACTTTGATTTCCTATATAAAACACTTCTTCCTTCAAAATATGGCTGCTTGTCCTGATCCTTTCTATCTGGAAACTTCTGTCTAAAAACTCAACTTGTGCTCAGCTGCTTTTTCAGTAGGAAGTATGCTATCTATAAGAACACTTCGTTGATGATGCTGATCTTAAAGCTTCATCTTTTTTTTTTGGAGCCCCCCAGCCTTCCTCCTCCTCCTCCTCCTCCTCCTCTCTTTTCAAGCGTATTGACGGGAAGGGGATCTGGTTTTAAAACTTGCCACTTTATATTTGCATAGGCTTAGTGCATCACTTTAAATTTAGAAGGAATCTGTCTGCAATATCCCTGATTCAAGTATTGCTAGGATATGGTGTTGGTGATGGTGATAATTGGGAAACTTGATTTAGATTTCCTTGTTCTGGATTATTTGATGGATACGGGCTTGTGGATCTTTCTAGTTCCGTGCTTGTTTTATATAATCCCTAGTGATTCTTGATCTAATGCTGTTATTGTTGCAGGAAGGTATATCTCTCTTCAATCGAAAGCCAAAGAAGGGCATTGACTTTCTTGTTAATGCAAAGAAGGTTGGAGACTCACCAGAAGAAATAGCTGTTTTTCTTAAGAGTGAATCCAGTTTGAACAAATCAATGATTGGTGATTATTTAGGTGAACGGGAAGATTTCTCTTTGAAAGTCATGCATGCATATGTGGACTCATTTGATTTTAAGGGAATGCAGTTTGATGAAGCAATTAGAGCATTTCTGCAAGGGTTTAGGTTGCCTGGTGAGGCACAAAAGATTGATCGAATCATGGAAAAATTTGCTGAGCGTTATTGCAAATGTAACCCAAAGGCGTTTACAAGTGCTGACACTGCATATGTCCTTGCGTACTCTGTAATATTGCTCAACACTGATGCTCACAACCCTACGGTGAAGAAAAAGGTGTACTTTCTTTTTGCCTGTACACTGAATTTATTCATTTTGATGGTTAATTAACATATCTGAACCTGATGCTATGTGGTGAATTTTAATCAGATGACAGCTGAAGATTTTATAAGGAATAACCGTGGAATCGATGATGGGAAGGATCTGCCTGAGGAGTATCTAAGATCCTTGTTTGATCGTATTTTGAGAAATGAGATCAAAATGAAGGAGGAAGATCTATCAACTCAGCATAAGCAATCTGTGAATTCATCAAACAAAATTCTTGGCTTAGATAGCATTTTGAACATCGTCATTCGCAGAGGAGATGATAAGTCTATGGAGACCAGTGATGATCTTATTAAGAACATGCAGGAACAGTTTAAAGAGAAAGCTCGCAAATCTGAGTATGAAATGCCATCTTGTGTATTCTTTACACAGTCAAATAGTGTTCAATATTGACTAATTTCATAATCTTTCTTAAATTGTAGGTCAGTTTATTATGCTGCCATGGATGTGGCAATTTTGAAATTTATGATTGAGGTTAGCTGGGCTCCTATGCTGGCTGCTTTTAGTGTTCCACTTGACCAGAGTGATGATGAAGAGATCATCTCCATCTGCCTTGAAGGAGTTCGTCATGCTGTTCATGTAACTGCTGTTATGTCCATGAAGACGCACAGGGATGCTTTTGTTACTTCACTTGCAAAGTTTACATCTCTCCATTCAGCTGCAGATATCAAACAGAAAAACATTGATGCCATTAAGGTATGAAGAAATTTTTTCTAGTAAAAATGTTTTTGCCCCTGGTTCAATATTTTTATTAATAGTTGCATTCAATCGGGACACCAATCTTTGTAGTTATGAACTTATGATACATGAGGAAGTTTTCTTCATATTCTAATAAACACATAGATCTAAATTGTAAGATTAATGTTATCCAATGGAGTTTTACACGATGCCTATCTCAAATAGAGTTTATCCATACACATCAGATCTCGATATTTGTCAGTCCAAGACTGAAGGTTTTTCTTAATTTGCTATTGTGAATTTTGCAAAAGATGAAATTAGAGGAGTGCTTCAACTGTTGAAGACTCCGTATCTCACCCTTTCTTTCCACATCATCTCCTGAAATTGCTAGCTATGTAGACTCTTTTTAGTGCCTACGTATAGTTGTGTTCTTCTTGTGTTGGATGGTATGCCATACAGGCTTATGCAATAGATTGAAATTTCTATGACAAAAAATGTAATATTATTCTTGGCCAACAAAAGGCCATTCTGTCGATTGCAGATGAGGATGGAAATTACCTTCAGGAAGCATGGGAACATGTTTTGACTTGTGTGTCTAGGTTTGAGCATTTGCACCTTCTGGGAGAAGGTGCTCCACCAGATGCTACATTTTTTGCTGCCAATCAAAATGACCTTGACAAATCTAAACAAGGTAAATCAACAATACTTCCAGTTTTGAAGAAAAAGGGACCAGGACGAATGCAATATGCAGCTTCTGCTGCCAGAGGAGGCTCCTATGATAGTGCTGGAGTTGGTGGTCATACATCAGGGCTCACTGCAGAACAAATGGCCAATCTCGTTTCCAATTTAAATATGTTGGAACAAGTTGGAAGTGCTGAAATGAACCGTATATTTACACATAGCCAGAAACTTAACAGCGTTGCTATAGTTGATTTTGTCAAGGCTTTATGTAAGGTCTCCATGGAAGAGCTGCGGTCTACATCTGATCCACGAGTTTTCAGTCTGACAAAGATTGTGGAGATTGCGTGAGTACTTTGTTTTGAATTTGCAAAACATCATATTTGTGTATTTGGGAATTAAAATACTAATGTTTGTGGTGTTCAATTCACAGGCATTACAACATGAATCGGATTAGGCTTGTATGGTCCAGTATCTGGCATGTGCTTTCAAATTTCTTTGTCACAATTGGTTGTTCTGAAAATTTGTCCATTGCTATTTTTGCAATGGATTCCCTTAGGCAGCTTGCAATGAAGTTCTTAGACAGAGAAGAATTGGCCAATTACAATTTTCAAAATGAGTTCATGAAACCATTTGTTATAGTCATGCGGAAGAGCAGTGCTGTGGAGATTCGAGAGTTAATTATCAGATGTGTTTCCCAGATGGTTCTGGCTCGAGTGAATAATGTCAAGTCTGGGTGGAAAAGCATGTTTATGGTATTTCCTTTCGTAAATATTCTGTGTTTATTTTTGCACCTATAAAGGTTTTTAAATGCTTGTTCTGTTTTTGAGCTCAATACGTGACTGTTTTTCGCAGGTCTTCACTACTGCAGCTTATGATGACCATAAAAACATTGTACTCCTGGCCTTTGAGATAATGGAGAAGATTGTGCAAGATTATTTTCCGTATATAACTGAAACAGAGACAACTACCTTTACGGATTGTGTGAATTGTCTGATTGCATTCACTAACAGTAGGTTCAACAGGGATATCAGTCTGAATGCTATTGGGTTTCTTCAATTCTGTGCGGGGAAGCTTGCCGAAGGAGAATTGGGCTCAGCTGCTAGGGCTAATGATGGGAAGCTTGAATGTTCACACCTCGCAGAAAAAGAAGATCATCTATATTTCTGGTTTCCGTTGTTGGCAGGTATCCTTTTCAAGGCAAATTTGTATTCCGTCTAAATCCATTTATGTTTAGCACATAAGTGCAAAACCCTCTTCCTCCCGCTTACAGTTTCATATCCTAGATATGTTTGTATGAACAGATTGTTGATCTTGTTTAAATTATATGCTAATATGCTAAATTTTAATTGATTTCAAAGCTTGTTGAAGTTTTTTCATCGACGAGGTAACTGAGTCAAAAAATTTAATATTTGCGGATTCATCATTTGATTCTGCTTTACCAATCCCAGTAGTGTGTTGTGATGCATTCTATCTTTCGTATGGGACAGGTGTTTACTATTATCTTTACTTCAGGCAGAAACTAAACCGCCCAAAAGTTTTGACACAATGATATTTTGTGGAGAAGTTATTTTATTGATTGATTTGTTTAAGATTAAGTTAAGTTTTTTGGTTTTGGGCAGGTAATTGACGTTGACCATGTAATTGATCTTTCTGACATGTCATGGGTTGACTCTGTTTAACAATCTGTTGGTGCAGGACTATCTGAACTCAGCTTTGATCCCAGACCAGAAATTAGGAAGAGTGCCTTGCAAGTGCTTTTTGAAACATTGAGAAATCATGGTCATCTTTTCTCCCTGCCTTTATGGGAGCGTGTATTTGATTCTGCCCTTTTCCCAATATTTGACTATGTTCGGCATGCTATTGATCCTTCCGGTGGAACCTTGCCAGAGCAGGGACTTGGAATTGATACAAATGAGGATCAAGATGCTTGGTTATATGAGACTTGCACCCTTGCACTGCAATTGGTGGTTGATCTCTTCGTCAAATTTTATGAAATTGTAAACCCACTTTTGAAAAAGGTTTTGTCTTTGCTTATAAGTTTTATCAAACGACCTCATCAAAGCCTTGCTGGAATTGGTATTGCTGCTTTTGTTCGTCTCATGAGCCATGCTGGAGGTCTCTTTTCAGAAGAAAAATGGATGGAAGTAGTGCTATCATTGAAAGAAGCAACCAACGCTACCCTACCTGATTTTTCTCCCATCTTGAACGAGCTTGACCATAATAATTCAATTAAGAGTTATGAAAATGCTTTCCAAAACGCTGTTGATACTGATTTGAGTGAGGTTGGTACTTCTGAGGATGACATTGATAACCTTAGAGCACAGAACCGTCAATTTGCAATTGCTGATGCAAAATGCCGTGCAGCTGTCCAACTGCTACTGATTCAGGTAATCTTTATTACTCCTTGCATGTTTCAGTTCCATATTTGTCACAATTAGGTTTTATTGCTGTAAATTGCTAGTGATCATAGTTTAATTTTTTAGTGAAAGTGCTATTTAAAAATATCATTCTTGATCGGTTTTATGTTATTGTTCATTGTTGCAAAATGTACCAGTTATTTCAGTTAGTCTTATCTGGAATCAGCTGACGTTTGATTATTATTTGCTTAGGCTGTGATGGAGATATATAATATGTACAGGCTGCAGCTTTCCGCCAAGGGCATTATAATACTTTTTGAAGCTTTGCATGTTGCGGCAACACATGCTCACGAGATCAATAGTGACAGTAACCTACGAATGAAGCTGCAGGAGCTGGGGGCTGTGACTCAGATGCAGGATCCACCATTATTGCGGCTTGAGAATGAGTCTTACCAGATCTGTCTCAATTTGTTACAGAATCTGGTGCTCGACAGACCTTCCGGCTACAGTGAAGTTCACGTTGAGACCTTACTTCTAGATCTGTGCAAGGAAGTTCTTCAAGTTTACCTTACCACAGCCCGGCCAGAAATCACTGCTTGTATAGTTCAGCCGAAACCTCATTGGTTAATCCCGCTCGGCTCTGCTAGACGAAGAGAACTTGCAGCTCGAGCGCCAGTTGTTGTGGCAACTCTCCAAGCCATCTGTGGGTTAGAAGACGTCTCTTTCAGAAAGAATTTGGCTCTGTTTTTACCTCTGTTTGCTGGTCTTATAAGCTGCGAACATGGATCCAATGAAGTTCAGGTGGCATTGAGTGACTTGCTAGGAACATGGGTTGGTCCTGTTTTGCTTCAATCCTGTTGAAGAAGTGACCACCTCAGGTGGTTTCATTCCCAGGGGTGTATAGATCCCAATTGTTTCATGTACATTTTTTTCCTACCCAAGATCCGCATCGAGAATGTGTAGATTTGCAGTCTGTTGAATTATACTTACAAGGCTCCCTGAAAATTATTTTGCAGAGTAGAGAATGTGTGGCAGCAGACCTCACGGTGTTGTATTTATCAATCCATAGTGTTTCCTCCTTTTTTATACAAAATTTGTTTTGCTGCTTGTTTCTTTCTCATACAAGTTACATTTGTAGAAGGAAGCAATTATTTCTTCCATCTTATTTATTCAAACGAGAGATACATGCGTTAAAATCTATTCTGTTATAGGATTATCCGGAGTCTCTCCTTCGCTTGTTCTCTCTTGCATTGCACCAGCAAGTCTTTGTGCTTTTGCAGCCTCTCCGACCCAACTAATTCTCAGAGCCATACTTATCAAAAGAATTGTCGAGGTTGTTGCGCCAGCTATAAAGCCTAGCAGCAGCCCTCCAAGCCCCATTTTCTGCTTGAACGCTAAAACTACGGCTGTAGGCAAAGCGAGAAAATAAAACCCACCAAGATTGGCGTACATGGCCAGCCAGGGCCGAGCAGTTGCCCGGACTATTCCTCCACACACGGTCAAAGGGAAGTTCACCACTTCGAGCAAAGCCATCAGCAACATCATCTTCTTCACCCCCTTCACCACTCCGCCTTCATGACTATACAGAGACCCCCACGCCCCTCCGATGGACGCCATTATCGACGCACCAATGCACCCGACTATGGTGCTTGCAGCAAGGGAAGTATATCCGGCAGTGCGAGCGGCATTTGCCTGGTTTGCTCCGAGCTCGTTAGACACTCTTGTGGACGCACTAATTGCCAAGGACAGCATGAGGGAGTATAACAAATAGTCGAAGTTCAATACTATAGCAAGTACGGATACTGCTTGTTGGGGATTGGGCAAGTGCCCGGCTAATAGGACCAAGATCTCGTAGCACCACCATTCAAGACATGTAGTGAGGCAACATGGTCCGGAGAGTTTCAACAATATGATCCAATCACTTAGCTGTTGGTACCACCAACCCCCTTCCTTCCATTTGTCCACCGTTAATACATAGAGAACCAAAGGAATAGTAACAATAAGATCAGATACCCAAACTGCAATAGCAACCCCCTTGAGCCCCATGGCCTCGGACAGCAATATGTTCACCGGCACATGAAAAACAAGAGCCAAAGCTGAGATCAACATGATGGGGATTGTGTTTCCTTGTGAACTCAAGTATGCTTTAAGAGGGCAAAGGAATGAGTTCACTGCCAAATCAGGTAGTAAGAAAACCACATAAGATTTTGCCACTGTTGTTATGTCCTTGTGCTGCCCAAAATGTGAGAGTATCTTGTCCACATTGAGCCACAAGAATGAGATGGGGAGTGAAGCACAAAGGAGGAGGATGGTGGCCATTAGAAGTGTCTTGTGGAGGAGCTTGTGGTTTCCGGCACCGAATGCCTGGCCGCAGATAGGCTCCATTGCGCCACATAGACCGGCGAGGACAGAGAATCCGGTGACGTTGGCGAAGGTAAAGCCGAGGGCTCCTCCGGCAAGCTGCAGCTCTCCTAGCCTGCCTAGGAAAGCCGTAGTAATGGCAAGCTTTGCAAACCATGTAAGGTTCATAGCCATCAGAGGGAGTGCAATAGCACGCTGGCTCCTCAGCTCCCACAAGGTAGTTTTCTTCAAGGTCCCGAGCCATGACGTTTCTCTAGAACAAAGTCCCGTTGGTTGTGATTCATGTTGAGATGTTTCTAGAGCTAACTGTTGGTCAAGCTTTGAGGCCATGGGCATGGCTCTGATCAAATTAGTAGGAATTGCCAGCCTTGTTGAGATCCAATTATATGAACTAATGTAAGCTGCATGTATGGTGCAAATTAGATGACAGAGACGTATGGACATCAAAACGTCTTTTGCAGCTTGCTTTACTGGCTCTTAGAAAAGAGTGTAGCAGAACAAGACATAACCTTCTATAGCTGTAAATTTGTTTCCTTATAAAACAGTTACTCCTGAAAAGCAACCAAAATAGCCCTCAAAACAGCCAAGAATCCCACTGATTTGCTTGGCAGACCAAGGAGTGTGAAATCGAACTACCTAGTGGGTATATTTTTATATTTCACCAAAACAAAGTGCAACCAATCGATTTGTCACCTTGTGTTTTGTTCTTTTTCTTTTCTCACATCCGTCCTAGTCTCTTAGTGTGGGATGATAGAACCAAAGCATGGGTAGTGTATCTTGATTGTTGGTGTGATTTAGAAGTGGTGTATGAGCCAGCTTTGGGATGAAAGAGATGAGTGGGGAGATGAGGATGCAAATGTTTTGAGGATAAATGATTGAGAGTAAGTGGGTATTGTGGGGGGAAAGCACTCGATAAAGATATGGCTAATGTATACTACAGATGGCCAGACCACTTTAATTAGTGTTTCTGGCCTACCTTAATACTTTTAGAGCAAGTATATCCGTCTAAATTTAAATAATGTACATTGTGGTCCCTCGAAAGATTGCTGTTAGTTTGATTTAACTTGAATTTAATGTTTGACTTGATTCAACTCAACTCATTGCCCCTGTAAGGGATAGCATTAGTGGCCCGTTTGTGGTTTATTGGCTCAACCGGCAAACATTTCTTCGCAATAAATAATGTAAAATAGAAGTAATTTTATAATCCAAATTCATTATTATTGGACTAACATAATAAACAAGGTAAAGAGTATTAGACTCGATTCCAAATTCAATTGTTTATGGACGTTGTTGGAGCAAGTTAATCGATTTAAACGAAGTGTAATGGTCTCCATTCTCAATATATACGTCTTTCTTCCCAAGCCAATAAAATACATGCCCTTGATTTGCATATATATGCACTTCCATCCCGGTTGTATTACTTTCCCCCCTCATGTTGGCATTACTTGGAGTCGATACGATGTTGCAAAACTATAACAATATGATTGTTTGGAAGAATATATATGGGTAAAATGTTCCTCGGCATTCCTGCTCCCCAGATTTATTGTTTTCAAAAAATAAAATAATAATAATTAAACTCCCCTGCGATGTTGGAGGGTGCCGCGTGGCCATGCCGGCCACGTCCAGCCGTGAGGGTTCTTGTCTGGTTGCCCACCGGCCAAATCAGGCTGCGGGGTAGCCAAACATGGCCGGCCGCGTAGCTTAAAAAGAAAAAAAAAACTCCCTACAGTGTTGCGCAGCTGTGCCGGCCACATATGGTCGTGGGCGGCCTTGTTTGGCTACCCACTAGCTAAATCAGGCTATGAGGCAGCTAGACATGGCTAGCCGCTGGTGGATGTGGTTGGTACAGCTGCCCGACGAAAAAAAAAAAATCCCTCAAGGCACCATGTGGCTGTGCTGACCACATCCAGCTGTGACCGGCCTTGTTTGGTTGCCCACCAGCCAAATTAGGCTGTGGGGTGGCCAGACATGACTGTTTGTGGCCGGCATGACCGCACAGCGTAAAAAAAAAAAAACTAGATATGTAGTCGTGCAATCAGATTCGGCCACCCGACAACCGGATTGGCCAGTGGGTGGCTAGATGCAGTCAGCATGGTCGCTTGGCGGCCGTTGGTGTTGTTACGGGTTTTTTTTTAAAAAAAAAAAAAGATTTGGG
>JAVDBV010048273.1:0-21801 GCA_032619315.1 Piper longum | reverse complement strand
AAAAAAAAAAGCTCGATTAGGGTTTGGTGGCTGCTGCTGGCCGGCGGCAGGTGACAAGCGGCGATGGGCGGCGAGCTGCGACGGGCGGCGGGTGACGGGCGGCGGGCGACGGGTCGGCTGACGATGGGTCGGCAGGCGATGGGCGAACGGGTCGGCTGGCAACGGATCAGCTGGCGACTGGTCGGCTGGCGACGGATCGGCTGGGATCGGTTTGTTTGGCGACGGATCAGTGGGCGAAGGGTCAAGCAACAGGCGACGGGTCGACTGGCGACGGGCGAGTGACAGGCGACGAGTCGGCTGGCGACGGGCGACTGGTAGGCTGGCAACGGGCAAGCGATGGGTCGGCTAGCGACGGGCGAGCGGCGGCCAGCAGGCGGAAGGCGACTGGTGAGGGGCGGAGGGCAACGGGCGACAAGCTGGGGACTGGCAAGGGGTGGCGAATGGCGAGCGACGGCTTAAGGTGGCGGCTGGCAAGCGACGGCCGACGGCAGCGACAAGCGGTGACAAGATGATAACGAGATGATAACGAGTCGAGTCGAGCCTATTCGAGTTACGAGTCAATCGAGTTACGAGTCGAGTCTGAATTGAGTCGAGTCGATCCGGGTTTTATAGAACTCGTGATCGACTCATTTATCACCGAGTCGAGTCGAGTTATAAATATCGAGTTATCGAGTCGAGTTATAACAATGACAAGTTCGGGCCGAGTCGAGTCGACTCATTAAAACTCGCGAGTCAAACAGCCCTAATCTTACAAGCCACCAATTTTTTTTTTGAAATAAATAATTGCTCTCCTTTCTCTCTCTCTCTCTCTCTCTCTCTCTCTCTCCCCCCCCTCTCTCTCTCCCAAGCAACAACTAGTAATTCTTCACTTCCATCAAATACCAGTTCGAGAACACCACAACAGGACAACCTTCCGATAACTTATTCAATAAAACACTAATCTTATAATAATACGCCACGTTCCTCAATTAGTTTGCGCTATAAACTATAAAGAATTAAGGCAACTTGAAGGAATATATAACACGCCCCAACATCTACTATCCCACTACCTTCTATCTCCTGTCCCACTACCTTCTATTTCTATATCATCAGAGCTTCCTTTTACACCTTCATTTCCCTTAGCCTGGTAGAGATCAGAAGAAGAAAAGATGGGTAGGAACCGATTGGTGGGGGTCGGCATGGACTACTCTTCAAGCAGCAAAACCGCTCTCAAATGGGCAGTTGACAACCTGGTTGATGCTGGTGATCGTATCATCATAATCCATGTTCATTCTAGCAAGTCTGAACATGCTGCTCAGAAGAAGCTGTGGGAGGGCACCGGATCACGTAATCTATTTTGTTTTTAAGCCCTGATTTTTGTATCTTAGTTGAGCAGTTCCTGTTCCTTCTCTTTCTCTCGTGTTTGATTATGTAGTTTTGATTGATGCATCATTGGCACTATATGTTTGTAGCTCTGATACCATTGGAAGAGTTCAGAGAAATCAATTTATCCAAGCAGTATGGACTTAAACCTGATCCTGAAATTCTAGATATTCTTGATACCATCTCAAAGACCAAAGAGGTATTTATGTGTCTTTGAGCGGTTAAATCCTTTATACAAGAACTAGTTAATTGTTGCTAATAGAAGAGATTTGGAGTTAGCACAGGTCGAGGTAGTGGGTAAGGTCTACTGGGGTGACACAAGAGAGAAGCTTACCGATGCAGTTGAGGATCTGAAGCTGGACTCCCTTGTGGTCGGAAGCAGGGGACTGGGCAAGCTCAAAAGGTAACAATGATCATTGAGCTGTAATTAACAACTGGATATTTATACAACGAACATTATGAATCAATTACAGTTAGTGATGTAAATTAAAAAAAACAGTTAATATGAAGAGAAAAAGAGTTTGAAGAATTGAAGTAAAAAAATCTTTGATCAAGAAAAATTTCTGCTCTATGGTTTGATTTGGTGCAGGGTACTGCTTGGTAGTGTAAGCAACTTCGTAGTGACAAATGCGGCGTGCCCAGTGACAGTTGTGAAGACTGCGGCCACGCATAAAGCATGAATTGTCATTGCGAGCGGTGTGAGTACGTATATCTAAATGAGAACAGCTTCTTTTCATCCTTACGCGGACAATTATGTTGAGCTTGCGATTGAGTTTTCATTTGGTGATGCAAACTGGGTGTAACTATATCAATATTCAATATTGTTGTGATTTCAATCTTTAATTTTGATGCCAGAAAAAATTTTGCTTTCTCCATTTCCAAATTCATGTTTTTGTCTATGAATTCGCCGATTGAAACTTAATTCGTTTGAGAGCCTTTCCTCACTTGATCATGAGAGTAACGCTAGTGTTGTCTGGTCATGTGCAGACTACATGCTATCGGCGCGTTTACTCTCTTGAAAGGCCTACATATATACACTTCTACTTCTCTTCTCTTCGGGTTCAAAGATTCGCCTAACTATTAACAAAAATAAAAATAAAAATAAATGAAGAAGAAGAAGAAGAGATCCGCCTAACTCTGTCTTGCAAATTGCAATTGTTGTTATCTGGTTCGTGGGGCGGGCGGCCCTGCATTCTTGTCACATATGCATTTTTTTTGTCATCTAATTCGTTTATTTTTATGATGGCGCGATGAGACGTGAGGGCTAGTGAAACAAGGCTTACAAATGTAACTTATACCCCATTTATACCCACGGTCTTGGTCATGTTAATTAGGCTCTCTACTATGTTGTTATTATATTCATTTCAACGAACTAGAGAGCCTAATTAACATTCCCAAGACCTTGGGCATAAATGGGGCATAAGTTACATTTGTAAGCCCAACTGCAGTATAAATCCAACCCCATGAAACTTCAAGCTAACTCTCCAAACGTGAGATGTTTAAAGGGAGAACATAACCTAGTCTGAGTGATTTCTTTGTTAAGTTATATAATATATAAAATAAAAATTAATCTAAAGACGTTTCTAAAATACTATTTATCAAAGAGGGATAACAATTTTTAATATTATGGGGTGGTCGAAAACCAGGCCTAATTAATAGAAAAGAGAAAATTTTTCAATAATGAAACTTTGTGTTAAAAAATTAAATTGACTTAATATAAATTAATTTAAATGTAAAAATTTAAAAACACATTTAAAAAAACAGCTGCCGCCTACAAGACAGCCGCTAGCAAACTTGGGGCAATTCGGCCATGAATGGCTAAGGCCAAAGAGTGGCCTCTGAACGATGGCATGGCAGCTAAAAGAAACTGGCCACCCCAAGGCCAAGGGCCGCTAGATATGGCAGCAGCCAGGTGTGACCTTAGTGTTTGTGGGCGGCTTAATCGTAGCAAGCAAGATCAAGGGAAACTGCGAAGTAATTGTTGCAGATTTACAAACCTGCACAAGAATCGAGACGCCCAAATAATAGAGATTGACTCATTGCACCGATGGAAGAGGACCCAAGCATGAGGCTACAAGGTAGATTATGATGTGTCATGTACCGTGGGAAAGATAACAAACTTACATCCAGAATAGCTAGACAGAAGGGAAAGAGAGCAAGAGAGTAAAAAAAAAAAAAGATAAAAAGCGCTCAAAAAGGGAGAAATTCGATAGAAGAAGACCGTAAAAAATCAGCCTTTGGTCGCCGATGAAGGCTGGAGGAACAAGTCCAGAGTAGGAGGAGATGTCGCTGGAGTTCGCCACTTAATTTGTGTTTTGGGTTGTGTTAATTATGATTGAATTAATTAATTAATTATTTTTTAGAGCGAGTCGGGTCAGAGTTGGAGCCGATTGGATTATTTTATGGGTCGAAGAGCCTCCGCCGGCCTGGCTAAGTTCCAAATGCTCCATTCTTCGTCACCCTCGCCAGCGTCCCTCGTCGCCGGCGTCCGCTCCTCCTCCCACTGCCGGAGAGTCACCTCCGGCGATCAGCACCACCCCTCGCGATCATATATCCGGAAGCCCATCGCCGATCATCTTCATCTTCCCATGGCGGGGTTCCTCTCCAAGCGTCCCTACGAGCCTCCCTCGTGGGCGTCCGGCCTCCACCCCATTCCCGCTCACACCTACTCCCTCGGACATGTGAGGACCTCCCTTCCCTCAATCCCACCTTCTTTGGTTGTTCTTGCGATCAAAAGATTGAACCTTTTGGTAGTTCTTGTCTTGTTGCGCTATGTATGTAGCTCCCCACTCCTGTTCATAGATGGAACCTACCCAACTTGCCCAGAGGCACCGAAATGTGGATCAAGGTGACGACCGTGTGAATTTCCAGACACTGAGTTCTCGAGATTTGTTTATTTTTTATAAAAACCAAAATCAGAGGGAAAAGAACTCAACGGGATTTGGTTTTTTGGGTACAGCGGGATGATCTTTCTGGGATGCAGTTGAGTGGCAACAAAGTTAGGAAGTTGGAGTTCCTGATGGCGGATGCTGTAGCACAAGGTGCTGATTGCGTCATTACCATTGGTGGTATTCAGAGCAACCATTGCCGGGCAACTGCTGTGGCGGCTAGATATCTGAATCTTGACTGCTACTTGATTCTGAGGACTTCCAAGGTCACATACAAGCACTGAAAAATATTTTGATGTACTGCTCGTTTTGCTATAAGCTTTTTGATGTTGTCTTTATGCAATTTGCCGTGAAAAGTGTAATTAAATTTCGAGTTTGGTCTGAGTAATTTTCTTGCTAAATTTGCATTGCATGTATCCATCACACACATGGTTGTGTTATGGGAGGGTGACTTTTTATAGATTTTTATGTGGGATGACATAACTAACTTTGTTACAAGCTAATCAATGTTATCTTTCTACAATTTCCTGTTATCGTTGAATTTTGAGTTTGATCATGCCATTCTCAGATAAATGGCATTTACTAGCTCTTGCCATTTCACCATCATAGTCCATAGACTTGCTTTGAATATCAGCTTCTCCATGTTATCTTTGTACAATTTCCTGTTATCGTTGAATTTTGAGTTTGATCAAGTAATTCTTAGATAAATTGCATTTACTAGCCCTTGCCATTTCACCATCATAGTCCATAGACTTGCTTTGATTATTGGGTTGGAGATTGTGAATTGGAGGAATCCACCTAGTCTTGTAGTGATATTAGTTCTTCCAATAAATATATAAACAGTTTATTTTGCTTGGTGCAGTTGCTTTTGGACGAAGACCCTGGTTTAACAGGAAATTTGATGATTGAGCGATTAGTTGGAGCTCATATCGACCTTGTCTCTAAAGAAGAATATGCCAGAATTGGCAGTGTGGTATGCGCAGTTTTGACCCCTATTTTTTCCAATTTCAAGAGGCTAAGACATGCGAAGATGTAATTTTCGTTGCTACTTCCAACGTATTCAGCCACTAAAATTTGTTTGCTTGCATCTTCTTCCATGGTGCAGTGTCTTGGTAATGTTCTTAAAGATCGGCTACTAAAAGAAGGGAGAAAGCCTTATGTTATCCCTGTTGGGGGATCAAATTCGTTGGGTACCTGGTGAGATGCGATCAGATTTTTACGATCTGCTCATATCATCTATTTTTAAGATTCTCATTCTGGTATACCTTCTGAAAATTTTCATGGATTGTTCATGTGGGGCTCGTAATGTTAGGGTGTACTTGCATTTTAGCTTTCCTGAAATATGTATGTGATCTAAATGTATTCGAGGGGATTGTGTTGTACTAAATGTTCTGCGTATTTCTTTAAAACCTTAACTTCTGATTATTGTTTCGCCTTACTTGATAAATAACGTTTGTGGGCGTGATTACTTTATGGTGTTCTTAAGGCAAAACTAGTGAGTGTTAAAACTGCTCATCTTTATACTATGTATTGATCATGCTCTTGTCATATCAGGGGCTATATTGAAGCAATAAGAGAAATTGAGAAACAAAGTGAGACTGATGTTGAAGGGGGTGCATTTGACGACATTGTTGTTGCATGCGGCAGGTGGTTTTCTGATCGCCTTCCCAATGTTGCTTCATTAACTTCTCAAATATTACTGGATTTTCATGACAATACAAATTTATGGTCTATTTTGCTACTGCTCAATATGTATCATTTTTCAATATTCTTATTTCAGTGGGGGAAGCATTGCTGGTCTTGCTCTTGGATCATACCTGAGTAAATTGACTACAAAAGTGTGTGCTCTACCCATCTATTGTTCCTCCCTCAGCTCATTTATTGACGCTAATTATTATTCTTGTTGGTGACAGGTTCATGCATTTTCTGTTTGCGATGATCCTGATTATTTCTATAATTATGTCCAAGGTCTTATTGATGGACTTGAAGCTGGTACTAGCTCTCGGGAAATTGTCAACATACTAGATGTAAATGGAAGAATTTCTTAAACTGTTCTCAAACCATTGCAAATTTTTGTTACATTACTAAACCAGAGTTACGAATCAAGGGGCAATCATGTTGGGTTTTTTTAAATGCTGTTGATCATGTCAATCTGATCAAATTTTAAAAAACAAATCATTATCCTTCTATACTGGGCATCATTGACACTTTGTATTTCAGGCCAAGGGTCTGGGGTATGCTATGAGCACGGAAGAGGAGCTCAAGTTTGTTACTGATATTGCTCGAGCAACTGGCGTAATTTTAGATCCAGTATACAGGTAGGGCACGTTATTTTTGAATCACCTTCCCCTTTCATATTGATTCACTCATATCATACTGTCGCTTTAACTCCTTTAATAAGGAGAGAATGTCATTAATCTCAATCACTGTCCTTCCAATCAAACTTCCAAAATTACGATGAGAAGGTAAAATAATTTTCAATTAGCTGCAGTACTGTATTCGTCTTTCCATATATCTTATTATGCTTGGATTTTCTCTGAAACCCATCAGCGGAAAAGCAGCGTACAGGCTGGTGAAAGACACGGCTGAAAATCCAAGCAAGTGGGAAGGAAGGAAAGTGCTCTTCATACACACCGGTGGCTTGCTGGGTCTCTATGATAAGACCGATCAAATGGCTTCTTTGTTGGGGAGCTGGAGGCGCATGGAGCTTGGTGAATCCATTCCCAGAACGGATGGTATTGGAAAAATGTTTTAGAAACACACATGTAAAACTGTGGAATAAACTACTCATCGTCAAGGACGATAGCACCTCGAAAAAAGTAGCTCATCGTTTAATACTATTTGCTTACAATATGGTGCCGAAAAACATGGAACCTCTCGATTGATAAACGAACAGAACTAGCTTCGCATGGCATTCAGATGATGGTGGCAACTCAGCAGACACCACTTGTCTTCTTCTGATCAACGACTCTACTCCAGTAGGTTGCAACCTCCTTTTGAATCTGACTCATACTCTTCTTCATGATGGTGCTATCTGCTTCATTCTTTTGTTCGGCGATCACCTGCAAAACAGCTGCACCTCGGGATGGTTGCGCGTCCAATTCAACCAGGACCTTCTGAATGTCGGAGACCAATCTCTCTACCAAAACTACGTTGAAATCTTCCCTCACAACCACCCTGAGGACGGCAGTGTGCTGGGCATCTGGGGCCATTGTGTAGGCAGGAACTATCCATCCATACCTGCGGAGATTTTCAGAAATCTCGAAAACACTGTGCTTGCTACTATCTTTGAGCGAGAATGCAACGAGAGGCACGCCAATCTCCTTTGATATTATATCAAATCGACCAATCTTCTCAATCATTTTTCTCAATGTCCTTGCATTCTCCATACAGTTTTCCATTATGTTCTTGTAGCCCTATAAAATTACAAAACAAAAGAACGATACTGATCCTCCAATACACGGCAAGTGTCAAGTATCAAGGAATTTTAGCTATAAGCAAAATTTATATTTTCGAATTTGGTAAAGCGTTTTTAAAACAAGTAAAATTCCATGAGATTTTACTATTAGACAAGAAACCAAGTTCAATCACGTAGGTTCCATATCTGAATTCTGAAGACCAAGGCTTATTGATGATTCTAACCAACATATAAGACTAACACTCCATATCTAGAAAACTGTCAAGATGTTTTACCAGAATGCACTAGCAAAATTCTAATGCTAGGTGAAAGTAATTTAAAGACAAAAGTCTTACTTGAAAACCCAATCGTATCAATTGGTAATATTGGGCAATTATCTGGCTTGATCCTGCACGGACAATCTCATTAGTTATCATCAAAACTGAAAGCAACTAGGACTATTGCCAGCAAAAACATTAGGACAATCTCACTAGCATCAAAACAAAAATCGACCAGAATTATTGCAAATAAGAATATTAGGAAGCCACACAACGATCTTAGGTCAGCTAAGATACCTTTGGAAAAATTAAGGGTGAAGGTTGGTTGATCCGAGCCCAGATAGTTGATGTGGAAGATGAGCTCATCTGGAAGGTCTTCCTTGCTTCTCCAGATGACCCAACCAACTCCAGCATATACAAGGCCATACTTATGCCCGCTAACATTGATGCTCTTAACCAACGGCAGCCGGAAGTCCCATTCCAAATCTGGGTACAGAAAAGGAGCTATGAATCCCCCACTTGCAGCATCAACGTGGATGGGTGTATCCCACCTGCAAACACCAATACAACATTTTCAATTTCCAAATGCATGAAAGCTTCTATATTCGGCATTCATGCATGGATGATTGTCTCACCCCGTCTCTCTGTTTTTAGCAGTCAGAAGTTCATTAAGGCCCTTTACATCCTCAAATTCCCCATTCAAAGTGGAACCAAGGATTGCTGCAACACAGATAGTGTTCTCATCCACCATCTCCACTGCCTTGACAGGATCCATAACATAGAAACCCTCCCTCAATTTCACTTCCTTCAACTCTACTTCGAAATACCGCGCAAACTTCTCCCAGCAAACCTATGAAGACAACGTCATTACAATTAAACAATCTTCAACTGCAACAAAATGGCATCGTCCTTATGTTCAGTACCAATCACTGCAACTTACCTGAACATTAGCGCCAGTCACGATGTTGGGTTTATCATAAGGTTTCCCCTCTGCCTTTCTTTTGTTCTGCCATTTCCTCTCGAATGCTAGACCTGCAAGCATGATTGCTTCTGACGAACCTACAGTTCCTACTCCGACAGCAGCTTCTTGTTCGCTAATAGGGGCATGGAATAAGTTCGCTATCATATTGACGCAGCGATTCTGATGAAGAGACGAAAGTTAAGTTCAGCTAATCACCATGTATTTTCTCGTGACAATAAGAACAATAGAATGACAATATAGCAAGCTAAATAGCTTCCACGAGAAAACAAGGCAAATTTTACTAAAGAGAAATGAATTGTTGGTTTAATGCCTTTTAAAAACATTTTATGTCTGATGTAAGGCCTGCATTAGGCGCATATTTAAAAAAGATCGGTTACCTTTTCGGGTGGCTTTTCAACTAGCCGACCGTTTCTGTCAGTTGAAACAGTAATATCCACTTCTAGGTTATAAATGGCTCAGTTGTCGTTTTAGAAATTCTTACTAAAATCAAGTCATTAATCGAGTTTATAAAGTTCTGCATAACTATGTTTTTTTTCATTTTGGCCTCCCGTTAATATATGGATAAATTTTTACCACTTAATATAAAATATTAGACTGATGATGTTTCTTACTAATAAAATTGATAATCAAGGTATTTTTGGTAGTTATTAAATGTTAAAATCAGTTATCTATTGCATGTAGTGAGAAATAATTAACTCATATCCTTAGGATTCTTAAAAAAAACTCCCTAGAAAACAAATTAGCCAAAATATTATCTAATATACATCTTTGCCCTCACAAAATATAAAATATTCCAACCATTCAAATAAAAATAAAAGTAAATCACTGTTGTAAACTAATAAATAAGTAAATGAAAAAGCTAAATTAAATAATCTCATAAAAACAAGACTTTGACAATTAAATTAAAATTTTCAAAATTAAAGTTTGGATAGGGATAAATTTTTTTGTTACATGCAAAATGAATAAATTACTCCCCGTTAAATTGATATAGTTATAATAAAGTCTTCTACAATTATCATTTATGTTATCTTCAGTTAAATTAAACAAAATTTTCAATGTTTTCTTATACAGTGAATAAATTCTTTACCATGTTTGTTTTATTTAATTAAACACAGTTCATAAATAGGTAAATCAAATGACTATTTATAACCCTACTTACCGTTGGATTTTGTCTCACATCGATAGCGGATGATGTTAATGAGTAGTATATAAGATAATGAGAAAACCTTGTTCTTTAAACTAATTTTTAGATTAAGAAATGCCCGTAAAACTCATTACAAGTTTTTTTTAGGACCCATTAAACATAACAATAGTATCAGAGTTAAGGTAGGCAAACGATTGTAGAAGTCTCCTTTGTGGAGTTAAGGTGGGATTAGTTTTGTGGAGTTAAGGTGGGTTTAGTGTTTGCCTACGTCGTTAAGGTGGGCTTTAGTATTTGCCGACGTTAATTGTTGAAGTATTTTTCGTAGAGTTAAGGTAGGCTTTGGCGTTTACCTACACTAATTATAGAAGTCTCTTTCGTGGGTTCTGTTTAATGATTTAAGAAGTTTGCCAAGCGATGATAGTTTTGGAAACGTCTGCATTTATCTCATATTGGTCATAAATGATGTTGGTGAGTTGTATATATGCTAACGAAAAAATCTCTTTTTTCGTAAGCTAACTTTTAGATTAAAAGTAACCCATGGAACCTTGTATGCGCCGCCTGTTTTGGGGGCCCATTGGGCTGAACACTTATTTCCTTTATTTGTTCCTTTATTAACCTCCACTTTTCGTTTTTGTCGGTTAACACATTAACCATCTTTATTATAATAGAGGAGTATGAGAATGTGGTTGGATATATCTTAAAATCTTCTCCCAAATTCTATTGAGATTTCTTTAAAAAGAGATTTATTTTTATGATTTTAAAAAACCTTAGTAAAGATCCCTTCATCGCTCCACCTGTAGAGAAAAAATTGATCCATCCTATTTTAGGAATAATTTAAAACTAGAGGCTCTAGTAGATAAGAGCAACAATATTACTTTGTTCTTTGAAGCCAATGTTTTTAGCATGCCTTATTTGGTAAATCATAAGTTTTATACTCTATTTTGTAAATTATAAATTACTGATAACAGGTTTGCAAACTTCCTCCTACTTTTGTGTTAAGGAGCATTACCTCAACGAGCTGACTAAAATTACTACACCAGGCATGAGCCATACATGCTGATCAATTCTTCACTAGTAACATTAGTTATAAATATATTATGGATCCACACATATTGTAAGGGTAAAACTCAAAACAAGAACAGCAAATCACTGTGTAAATATCAAGCAAATAAAACCCCCTCATTCTTTTGAAAGATTATTTTTATAGCTCGGACTCAATTTGGACTACTATAGATTGAAATTAACATGGACTCGATTACAAGCCATATTAGAGTTATTTATATTATATTTCTAATAATATAAATAAAAAATTATATAAAATTAATATATATAATTCTTTTAAAACTTGCAATTGAGAAATATATAATTTATATTACTTAAAATATTAAATTAATTAATTTAAAAAAATAATATATTTTAAAAACGTTCGTAAAAGAGTCCCGTTACTAAAAGGGAAGGGATGTGTGTGGAATCTGACATCGTCGAGTTTGACAAGCGACCGAGAGCCGAGTGACTGGGAAAGTTTTTAGTGTTGTTTTAAAACTATGATTCTACCATGGAAATCAATCAAAAATTCATCAACTAATTACTACAGAAGTTGACTACCATTACGACTTCGTAACAAGGAAATCAATATTGGATGTGGACATCCACAAACACAAATAAGAGGACAAAAACAGACAAACAAAGAAATTAATGAAGGAAATTATAAATAAATCTCGTAAGCATCCGACCTGGAGTTCGGTGGTGACCGGGTACTCATCCATATCAACATAGTTCTTGTTAATGGAGGACATGATGAGATTGTCGCACTCGGGCTCCATCCACGTCGTAACGAAGGAGGCCAGATTAAGCCGAGGGTTGCCATCAAGCATCAACTCGTCATTGATCACCTGATAGGCCGCCTCCTTTGGGATCGACTTCTCCGGCAGCTTGGACCTGAAAATCGTTACATTGCAAAACAAAAATATATCATCGGTCGCACACAAAAATAAAGAAACCACCAACAACATGAGAAACACAAGGATCATAAGCATACTTGGGGAGAGGGGTGCGGACGTAGCGGGAGGCGAAGGTGGAGTGGAGAGACTCGTCGGCATCACCAGTGGTCGAAGAGATCACCATTTTATTTTTTCTTTCCTTATTATTATATATTTTATTTTCTTTCTTGCGAAGGAGAAAGGAAAGGTTTAACGGTGAGAGGGAGAGCCTTCTCTTACTTGTTTAAATCAAATATTTGATCGGAGGCTGTTATGCAACATCGCATCGTGGGGTGGGAGCTGGGAGTACATGCAATAATGGAGATTCTGGAACGGTGGGAATGAGGCACGTACCGAGCCGTGGTGGAAGACGTGCCACCGACCTCATTTACGTGGCGATAGAACATGGGATGCAAGCCATGGCTAGATATGGACGAGCCAAAAAAAAAAAAAAAACTGAATAATTAATCGTACCCATATATATTTAATCTGAATGCAAAAAGAAACATTGGAAAGTATTAATATCTCCAATCAAGAGATCTATTTTGTTAAGTTATTGTTAATATAAATAAAAACTCAAAACAGAGTTATTGTTAATATAAATAAAAACTAAATTAAATTTAAATACAATTTGATTCAATGGTAAATTGAGTTGTCAAACACTTGGATATAAATCTCATCTGATCTGTTTTACCGAGAAGATTCAAGCCAAATCATACGAAGAAATTCATTATGTATTATTTTAAAGCAACACACATTGTAATTCAAGATCTAAGCAAAATAAATAAAATTTATTATTTTTTTCAATGTAACAGTCACACCTAAAATCATGGATGGGATCAATCCCAGCAAACTTCGATGAAAATCAACATTTCTTCCCCAAGCATCCCGAAATCAACCTGGCAGCTGATCCAATCCATCTGAAAGAGTCAAATTCGAGTCAGCCATTCGAATGGTATTAGATTACCTGAACCCAGCCCCACTTAAACGAGTTATAACTCACGCTGCCAAGATCTTTTCTCAGCGTACTTCGTAAAACAGAACAGAAAATGATAAAAACGGGTAGAACACCGCATTATCGAGGGATAATTTGGCTCCGAGTGGGGTTGTTAGTAGAGCCGAGCCGAGCCGAGCCTAACCAGTTGGGCTCGAGTTTTAATTGAGCCGAGCCAAGCTCAAATAGTTGGTCATGAGTCTGCACTATTCGGCTCATTTTTTATATTTTTTGATTTTTTTCATTTTTATCAATTTATTATTTTCAGTATTTTTTAAAATTTTATTAGCTCAAAAAAATTCATAATTTTTATTTTACAAAAAATATCAATATACAACTATAAATAATTCAAAAAAATAATTTTTGTATTAAAAAATAAATTGGACTAAATTACATCGTTGGAGTATGAATAGATCTTAATTAGGTCGATACCTTACAAACCTATATCAATCATAAGTCTAGTTATACAAAAATCAAACTGGTCTAAAGAAATATTTGAATCTATATAATGAAGATTAATCAAAGATATTAATGTATATTCATAATCATCAATTGATTTTAGTATTAGTTGAAGTAGTATTTTGCCTATATTTTGTATCAATATCAATTTTTTCGGCTTTAATCCTTGGTCTATACAAAATTTTTGTAATTTTGAGTCTTAGGGCCACTACAACTAATATATGAAACAAAACATCTCTCAGCCTATCAATATATTCATCCCACTTGACCAACACAACTGGGCTCTCAATTTGAGACCCAGCCCAAGATCGAGCTCAAGCTGAGCCGGGCTGAACCGGGCTCGGGAGCCAGAAGCTCTTACTCAGCTTGGCTAAATCCCCAACCCGAGCCGAGCTTACTCACGGCTCGCCTGCTATCTCTAGCTCTAAGCCCAATCAAATAAAAAACACCCATTCATGCACACAAGGAAACTTTCTTCTAACTTTACTCAGAAAATAAAACATCAAATATATAAACGTTACAAATAAAAAATACATCAAAACGATATTCATCCTATATTATTTTAAAGTAAGATCCATTTGGCTCTAAGCATCGTAACACGTGTTAACAACTCATTTTCATAGCCACTAATAAGATCCATACGGTTCCCTTACGCAAACAAGGAATTTAAAAGGATACTAGAGTTCGTACTGATTCACTCAGATTGAAAATGACAGCCACTACTCTAGATCTGGTATATTGCATTTCCACATTACATGATCGTGTCCGCCGCTTCTGCCCCAATCAGTCATGTTGCTAACAAACCAGCACAAATGCAATACCACTTGGCCTGGGTAGACAGCAAGTTCGATGCTTCGTGTCTTGTGACTTGTGTGATCTGGCTCTCATATCCTTAATTGATGGAACTTTTGTAAAATGATCCTTTCTATCCCCAAACTGCTCCGCTCACCTTTAGGTCTCCTCGATTGGAAAACACACTTTCTCCAACAAATAACTCATAACTCAAGTAACAAGAATGATAATTTCCTGTAAAAGGTATAAACCTTCTTCAACAGTGAGTCTCCGGCAGCCATAGCCCATGACATGAGCTCAAGAATCTCTGCACAAGAAAATTATTATCACATTGGATATATAAGTAAGCAACCAACTCTGTACAGACATTAAAACTCAACTTCATTCTGGCATGAAAAATGAATAACCAAATGAGTGATGTCATCACGCCTAAAATTGAGGTCGATGAACAATTTTCAATCGTATCCCATAACTTCACTATCATATTCCACACTTGTTAAGGGAAAGAAGACTCACCAAGGAATACCCTGAGTTCAATATAATCAACCATTGCACAAAATCTTGAAACTATATGCCTGCTTGCAAAACCTGAATACAATAATGCAAGATTAGTTGTGCTTTTCAAAGTATGCCGTGGTTTTAAATTTGCTAATTTCCTCTAAGCCGATGATTTGTACCATCAACAGGTTCTGAAATTGACTTGGTATAAAGACCATAAGCTGCATATTTGAAATATGACAGCATTCTAATTCGCTGAGATGCTCCTAATTTGGTAACAATTGACCTCAGTAATCCACTGAAAAGAAGAAAATATAAAAACTGTTGAACAATATTTTAACATACTCAACTTCAACAGTATTAACATTGTTAGATTTCTTACTCTGTCCGTAATATGGCAAGGAAGTCAGATGGCAAAGATTCCATAAATAAAGAAACATCTTCCATTGTTAGCAAACCAAACTCCTGCTTCAAAACCCTCTTTTCTTCAGTTGACATTCCTTTGCCAAGAGCTGATTTACTAATGAGGAAGATTACAAGCTAAGAACATATATATGACATAAAGATAAGAAATATGTTGTAACTATAAGATTTTGATAACCATACAATCTTGAGCAACATTGATGTTATAAAAGCGCCCTCACCATTTATAAATTGATACTAAGGATCTAATTATAATTTTAATACAATATTAGGCAGATAAGTAGCCGGGTTAACATAACTTGTAAAATTTGTGCGTTGAAGAACAATAATATAGATGGTTTACACCTTGATAATATGTCAATTGTCAATCTAAGCTCTCCCATTCTCCCAAGTCTTACTAGCTCACCTCAATAAGTTGCTCATAAGTCCACTAAAAGAAAAGGGAAAACTACTTCCAAAGCAAATATAAAATTAATTAAATATTTGCCGACTTGAGCAAACTTTTAAAAATGAAATTCAAATAACATTGAAATTGATGGACCAAAAATCTTGTGGAAGACCTCATCCAATATTTACATAAAATAACAATCAAACATATTTTCCTCCCTGATCAATTATTCAAATACAATTAACAGTAATATATTGTAAATATCGTATTGTTTTTTAATAAAAAAGGTAATGTAAGGAAATAATTTACCTGTTAATAGACCTTCCAGTGAAAATAACAGGAAAGAATCTCGCATATTTTCCAACACCATGTTTCTCACCAAACTGTTGGATCTGCTGCTGATCCAAGAATATGAGAGCTTTCCACAGTTGGCAATAATCCAACCGAAATTCATCATCTAATTTTTTGTATGTTCCATGATCTAAAATAACTGCACCATGCAAAAAACATATATGCAGTCTTAGAATCAATTTTGCATATCTGTATGAGAAATGCTTGGCTATGTTATTGAAAAAGAACCAACTAGAACATACCAAGAGAGAAACCTCCAGATCCTTTAGGAGAAACTAATATATTGCCAGGATGTGGATCCCCATGCAAAAAGCCATGGACAAATATCATCTCTGAAAACACATCGATCAATGCTTTGGCAACCTACACATCGATCAGTTAAATTGAACTGCCGTGAAAAACAGTATGACATTTTTTAAAAAAAAAAAGACATAAATTTCAATAGTTGACTTCATTTGGAGAGGTCATCATTTATTTACTTAGCAGTGGATACATAAACAAATGGTCGAAACCCAACGATAAAAGAGAAGCTCAAATAGAAACCAAAAAATATACCATTCTGCTACCAACCAAGACTACCAAAAAAACGCACAAAAAGAGATCACCTAGCACACGTCATGTGCAACCTACTAAGACATTTTTCGACATCACAACTGAAGAATACAGAACCTTTGCTGGATTAATGCCCATGTTCTTCAGATATTTGACATCATCAACCTGCAGAATTGAACAATAGTGAAATAACTGCATTGGTATTAAAAATAGCATGTCTCTAACATATAAAAGCAGAATTTTACTAGCTATCACAATCATTGTTCTTATATGTTTGACAAGGAGCATTATAACTGAGATGATAGAAGCCACTTATTATCAAAATAAGTCTTCCATAATTCAGAAAAAAAGCTTCATTAGGTTGACATGTTTGGACGAAAAGTTTCCCATGATTAATGTTCAAAATCTCGAGACTAATGGCACAGATGGACATAAGCAAGAAAACCTAAGGTGTGACCAAACTTTAGGCCTATTAGCTTGTGATATAAAAGTCATAACCATTCGATATGTCAAAATAAAACAAAAATTGGTAGCTGATCTGCAGATATGTTCAAGACCATCAAGCCTAACATCTCAAAGCTAAAGGTCACTACACCTCATATGCGACGAGAGGATCAGCACCCTCATATTGCTTATGTTGTCTTCCATACTTTTAAGGATTTAAAATGGTATGGTGTGATGCCTGCTCACTAACTGTAGGCAGCTAACAGCATACATAACTTTTCTTTTCTCTATCAAAAGCTTATAAATAAACTTGCATAAAAACATTACAGCACAATTATCTGACACCATACAAAAAATGACTGAATCTTGATTCAAGCAAAGTTTTTTAAAAAATCAAATAGTTTGTTAAAACAAAATGATCATTCATTTCTAATAGGACAAGTTGGTCATTTTGGCAACAAGTACACATGACAAAGCTCTGCACACACAAAGGAGACGACTTAAACTCACTAAATGATGGACATTTCAATAAATTTCTCAATTTTTAACAGCTCTTGTTGTCTAACTAGTATATCCCCGCATTCTCCCCGGTTAATAAAATGTATTTATGTCAATCACTCTCAGCCATTGACATTTTTGTCATTTATGTTTAGCATCGGTTATTAATGTTTGAATGAAGTTCAGTATAATTCTAAGCAGCCTTTAGAAAAAAATTTCAGTATTTAATCTCTACACTTAAAAAACCTTCCAGAAATGATAGACACAGCAGTACCTTGTTTCCCGAAAAAAACTGCATTGTCAAAACCTGGTCTCTTGTCAAGTCCTGATCAACATCCAATTCCATGATCAGTGCATATACTAGTTAATATACAAAAGGGAAGATTAAAATTAAAGTATAAGCCACTGAAGCCAAGATGAAGATACTCATCATCTACATCTATCCATCCCAAGCAAGCTGGGGATTTTGACAGTTTACTATTATACCACTCAAAAGATGAATTACGACACAAGAAAAAACAAATAAATGTTTTAAGTCGAACAGACCCCCATCATGATACAACACACAAAATGGGGGAAAAGGGAGTGAAGCCATCATGGTGCTGATAGCAACCATACAAAAAGATCGTGTCCAAAATCCCTTTAGAAAGCATCAAAATCCATTTCCAACATACCCAGAATACACGTGGAACAACAACCACATCATTCATTTCAAAGTTTTTAGATGTCCTCTCACAATTTTTTGCTTCTTGAACAAAATCTGCATAGTTGAGAGAACAAATGAACGTTAGCAATATGAGGTGACCAAAAACCATTTGAACTTGGAAAGATAAGGCAATCCACTAAAATTTTGAATTTTCCCCCCTGTTCAGTTTAGCATCCAGATCGTCAATATTACCAGAAGGTTAGAAAAACAGCTTTCAGCATATATAATCTTCCATGCATCATATGATATTCTTACAAAGCTATATTAATGGGAAAATATTAGGTGCCCGGGTAGAATATGCATTTATGGAAGAAAAATTGAGGAATAATAGTTAACACAGACTGTATCAATCTACGATCATGAGATCCTAATTAAGTGTTTGTGGAAGTAAGCTTAGGCTTTTTTTTTGAGGAATCACGTCAAAACAACAGTAATAATATACATCCTGAGATTCTTGGAATCAACAGATAACGAATAGCAAGTATATATAAAGGTATAGTTTGTTATTGAACATGAGCCATACCCATGAGCCTATTCTTTACTAACCATGCAAAGGGGATGTACATATTGCTGTGAGTTCAAAGTTATCTTGGATACATTCAAAAAAAGATATAGTTACGCACTCAGAGTTCATATTCATTTAAACATAAGCAATATGTAAATTATTTTCAGGTTTGAATCATCACTATGTCAAGTATAGACTTGATATGTTTTCACCAATCTTTTGGGATTAACAGCAGAAGATAGCATGAAGATGTGATAGCTCAATCTAGATTACCGAAACAGCCCACTCTTACCAAAATTAACCATAAACAACTAGAAGAACTAGAAGAAGCTACTCGAGAAGTATTGAAAATGATGCAGTAGTGACCTAATTCTAATGAAATTGCTCTCCTGAATTCTGTTATTATCCATTCAAATCTATAGTCTGGAAAAACCTGTAAAAAGGAAAGGAAGCAGATATTCGCTGAACAAATAGAAATTTACTGCAGTATAAGAACAATCTTTGCCCCTGCTTCAAGCCATTTTGAAGGAAAAATAGAGCAAGTGAAAGGAAAGAAAAAATGTCCTGTAAAAACGTGTGATTCTGGGGATAAAACTGTATTGAAGATTATAAATTATAGCATTTAATCATCAGCATTCAATGAACAACACAGACACAAATACAAGCTTACAGAATATATTGTTTCATTAGCTTTCCTATAATTAATCTAATATAGGGAACTGAAAACTAGGAACTCTTACCAAAAAATTATTGAACTTTCTTTACAATGAAAAAATAAGAGCCAGACGCTACTCATACCCATGAAACAAACTTTGATAGAACGGCCATAGTTGCAATATCAATCTGCATTTTATCCTCTAGCCCAGGATATTGTACCTGTGTTTAAACTGACATAGTTAGCTCAGCATAAATTTTATCTTGTTATACCTGCATTTTGTCCTTTTTGTTATACAGATTATGCAAGTGAAATCAACTTGGATAAAATACATAACTAAAATAATTACACACCAACATTATGCCCTGCAATTTGAATTTTAATGTGGCATGCAATATCATTTCCACCATACAAAATATAGAACATAATTCTACCATTTTGAATTTGACAAAAGTACATTTGTAAGAGAAGTAGTCAATTTTGACAGCTTAAATTGAGACTTTAATAGTGTGAATAGCCATCACAATTGGTAATAGTGAAAAATTAATATAAGGAATAAATAGAAAAAAAAGTGTGTTGTTTTTCAAATAGCACACTAAATTAATTGTCATGGATATACATAAATGGCACGCCAAAAACAGAATTGCTGAATCATATATCATAGTGGATTAAATGAATTCTTCTGCACAGTCTTCAGGCTGGACCATCATCATCAATATGGAAAACCAATATCACATTTTTCCCTCAAAAAGCCATATTCAGTCAATATTATTTCTTTCAAATGAGAAAAGACCGTATCATGAACATTATATACCTTGACCGCCACTTGCTCTCCGTCATTTAACACAGCGCGGTGCACTTGAGCAATTGATGCTGCAGCGATTGGTTTTTCATCAAATGACAGAAATCTGAGATGAACAAACAATGCACAAAGCAAGTGATGAGAAGTCAAATGAAAGAAATATGACTGTTCACTGTTGACCGAAAATTTTAATCTGGTAAGAAATCAAACAAAAACTAAGCACTCTTTGCTACTTCAAATACAATAAAACCGTCAACATCATTAAACTGCAAGAAGGAAATCAAATTCAAAGAAGTCAAGCAAAAGGAGCAAGAAAATGCCGCGATAAAATTCGGAATGGAAGGTTCAGATTTATTTGGTTAAATGAAAGCTGAAACAAAGCAAAACAACATTGTGACAGCAGAATGGCATACACATATCACAAGCGAGTGGTGGAAATTATGAAAACGAAAAAAAATTCATCAAATTTCCGCCACTTTGTGTCTCACAAAAGTTTAATTCTTATGAGAGACAACATACATCTCAGATATATCCTTCCCCAAAACATGCAATAGCAATTCTTTAATCTCTTTGAAATCACAAGGAACAGCCTGAAATATCAGAAATACAAGGCATGGAAATACATTAGACACGAAAAAAAATCAAATGGCAAATTCAAAAACCAAGTGGAAATTGTTGAAACACCTGATCTTGTAGAGATGATAGAATCAAAGTGTACTCCTTAGGAACTTGACGTATAGATGCAACAAACTGACCAGCTTTTACATAGAACCCTTTATTAGTCTCACACAATTTCAATATCCTCTTAGCCGACCGAAGATGAACCTACAATTCATGCCCATATAATTAAACACAACCAAATCACACATTGCATATAGCAATCAGTAATAATCACGCTAAACCACAGAGAATCCTTCATTAATATCCACAATTTCAAAAACCCCCTTAGCCAACCTTAATGAAGTGAAAGTGCCAAACACCACCAAATCACGAATAGCTTGTCGCATACTTAAACATGACTCAGAAACAAAGAAAATGAAAACAGAAGAGTAAAAAAAAAAAACCAAAAAAGAGGACCTCTGATAGGAGACGGCCATAATCATCCGACCTTAAAGCAATACCGCGCAAGGAATACTTGTAATCTGCAACATTGCAGGTAATCTGGAGGAAATCAAACCGAATTATCAAGAATGAAGGGGAAAAGAAATGTTTAAGACTATAAATTGCAGCAATTGAAAGGGAGGGAAAGAAGAGTACAGTGTAAAGCGCGCGAGTGGAGCGAACAAGGCCATGGGCGCCGGCCCTCACCTTGTCGATGGGGGGCACAACCGAATCATCGCCATGGCGACGCGAGTTGTAGACGGCAGCGACGGTGGCGGCGGCTCCCAGCACGAGCGAGGCTTTCAACTTCATCCCCACCCTCGGAATTCTCCCTCGTTGTAACTTTTCAAGCAGTCAGTCGACGCAACACCGCTTCGGTGGTTGGTTTGATATTATATCAATCAAATATATAAATTTGGGATTATGAACATTTATTTTTTAAAAATATTTCTAATTAATACGAGATTTAATTAATATCGAGTTGACAGATTATTGATTTTATCGTCGACCAAATATTCAAGCCCAAGCTTTACTTCTTAAGCCAATTCGTTCCACTAAGAAGAATACGAATTTTCCGGAATTATATGTCTAAATGATATTATA